>LD688948.1:4089463-4114786 GCA_003118335.3 Papilio memnon
GAATATTCTAGACATCTTTTCGCGAACGTCATTTTCGCTACTCGCTGCGATCGAACATTCTGGAAACAGCTCTATTGTTCTTCGGATATGAATTTTGCTACTCATCAATAGATGATGTCGCGACATTATGTACGTCATATAACAGTAATTTCACAGCCAAGCCAAAAGGTTGTACAAAAAAAATATTTAAATCTAAAAAATTCTGCTGAAATTAACTATAGACTAGAATATAACAAAGCAGAGTAATAAATTAACAATTAGGAGTATGTATAGCGGTGCAATTCTGGAAATCAATTGATAGGGAACAGTGAACATTTCACTTATGCATGGAGGATGTTAGCGATTCAAAGACGGAACCGCAGCCGTTGTACGGGCGTTGTTACATCAAACTGTAAGTTCACACTGCCGAAACACCAATGTTAAACATATTCTTATCTCTCTATTTACAAAGGGAATGAGCGAGACGACGATATCCTTCATACTCTTGATTCGATCGAAGTGAAACCACAGAAACATTAATGAATCGCATTGATTGCTTATTCTATTAATATTAAAGTTCTTGTCTAACGAAATATGAATGTTAGATTTATTGTCAAAAGCAATATACATATACTTCCTCTTTTTTTTAAAACGTAGTATACGAACGAAATTTTTATAACAGTCTTATTAGGTAATCATAATTATAAAATTTACACATTTATAAAATAACTAGCTTTGGCCTGAGACTCCCTCCGCGTGGAATTAAAAAAAAATGGAAGTAGACTATTCTCTACATCTATGCCAAATTTCATCGAGATCCGTTCAGTCATTTAGGCTACAAACTCTAACAAACATCCATCTAAACTTTCGCATTTAAAATATTAGTAAGATTAATGCGTCAAAATATTATAATTATTACTTCTGCTTTTGTATATGTAATGTAATTTAAAAAATCACATGTAGAAGTTATCAGAATGTGTACCCCCTGAGAATCAACGCTGCGCATCGAAACATCACATATTGAGTAAAATCCATTTAAACTTCGCTTGTATTGTGAATTCTGAAATGGACTCTACTCGGTGTGCGACACAAGTTGGTTTATTGCGTTCTATTCAATTCATACTTCCTCTCTTTGTTTACATCATTCTTTGGATAGGTTAAGGATTCAGAAGTTATGGTTGTCTCTACCAGATGGTCTATAATAAAACTGTTTTAGTTTGATTTGTATTGGATATAAACATTTGACGGAACCATATGTTAGTAGTTTAAATAATGGAGTATTGTTTTGTCTTGGTTTACGACCAAGAAGTTAATTAACAAAATGTAACGACTTACCACAACATAACTTATACAAACAACAAATATATAATGCATTTATTAATGTTATTTCATAATGCATTTAAATTTACCAGTATTTGTCCAAATAATTGTGATGGTTTGGTTTAAGTTTATGATGTAAGTTGTTCGTAGATCTGCCCCAGGTCACAGGCTTATGAAGTCGTCGTATACTCTGGTCACAGTCAATTCAATTACGCTCAGTAATTCGATTCACCTCGCACTGAAATATCTGATCAACATTAAACTGGAAACTGATAAAAGCTTTTAGCATCTGTGCCCTCTCGGATGCTTTTAATTCTATAATATACTAGCTGTTCCCTTGCGACTTCATCCGCGTGAAATTATAAAAAAAAGATTTCATTGTTTATCTACATTTGTCAAATTATCAATTGCAAATGTCAAAATGACATGACATGATGGCAAACTATGGCAATCTTGCTTCCTTGATGTTGGCAGCAACTTATGGTCTCTTTCCCACATTAGGATTTTTATCCAATTTCTCTAACGTCTTAAGTTTAATAGTGTGAAAATATATATCCTAAAGCCTGGCGTAAGTGTAAGGCTTTTTATTATAAAAAGAATTTTTCAAAAATATGCTGTGATTGCTGATATCTTAGGCAACAAAGAAATGTGTGTTTACGCTTTATTATATTAGTATAAAGTATAGATTACTGTATTTCAGTCCGGAGATAATGATGCACCCTATACTTATTTATTTTTAATTAAGAGTCGAATTATGTTGGTGCTCGTTACTTTTAAAGTTCAGATTACAGTGTATGTCACAATCATAACTATACTTTTTTTTCTGTTTTTTAATTAAATAAAAACGAACTAACACGTTAAATAATACACTTATAGAAATATGACTGCAGAATAAATTTATAAATGGTATCGTAGCTGAAACGACGACTCTAATTGATTTTTGATAAAGGTCTATATAAATTAAATAGAAAATTGTTACGCAACTCCTTGAGCGTGAATTTTATTACATTGAGACGACAATTTCATCGAAGGTGAACGACCTTTACCTGAATAAGGAAAATTACTTTTTAGTCATGTAACAGCTGTTATTTGTATTTAATTATACAAATATTTATTGATAAATACTCCGAGGCTTCAAAGAATAAAGTTACGTTTCTATGAAAATTTTAGTGGAATACCTGCTTTAAAACATTAAGGGGCTGTACCACCACTGGCTGATAGAGGCTCAAATAGCTTAAAAATGACGTTACTGTAAGGGAACAAAATCCGATAATTCCATCACATATTTTACACGTGTTATCAGACAATTCGAAATTTTATGGAACAGGCCCTTAAACATGTTTCTAGTAACGTATATAAAGAAAGTCCTATCCTATTCGTGAAATCTCACAGTCATGTAATAAAATATTCAACTAAAACGTAAGTCCGGCGAGTCTAGAAATTACTTAGGAATTTATGATCACATTTTTCCTAAGTCCACATATTTTCAAGCAGCATTAAAAATATGCGAGTACCGTCTACTATAAAAAAAATCTAGATAAATAGTCCTTACTAATAGTATTCAATAGAGTTTTTTAATATGGCTTTGAAAACATAATACTGCGGTTTTTCTTAAGTAGTACAGTGAATCCTCCTTTGTTTAAGATATAATAAAAAGGATTAGAATTCCACGTACGATTAACAAAAGAAAAGTACTTCAATGGAATGAAAAATTTGAAAAAAAAAACATAAAAAAGTTAATCGGCATGAAGTCATTGTTATTGATTAACAAAAGAAAGTGTTTTTAGGATTACGTTGAAAAAATTAAATACATGTAATTGAGATAATATTATTTGTTATATTTATCGCTTAATTATAAAGTGGTAAATAATAACAATAACAAAAGAAAAGTCGTGTAATTACAATTAGAATAATTAACAACACAATCATTAATATTTTACTATAAAATATTGGTAATCAATCCTACTTATCCATTACTTAATACTCTATCTTCTTTCCATCATCTCATCATATCCATTTCAATCAAGCGATGGTTAACTTACCAGCGATATCCTTAAGAAATGTACGAGATGATGACAGGGAAAGGTTGAGAACAAGAAGTCATCACGCATGGGGCATGAGACTAGGACGAAGTAGAGACGATTTGAAACGGCAAAGCGAACCCACAGGATTACATGAGTTAGAGAAATTAGCTCGACGTTCAGTTAGACTAATGGAAAAACATGGAACGAATACACCGGATAGTTACGTACATGTGATGGATCTACTAAGACAGCAATATAATATGGTAAGAATTACATACCTGTGTATTATCGCCCTTATTTTTATTAATATGATATACAAAAATTATATTAAGCCTTCTTGTTTACAACAAAATTTCATTAACCCTTAATTCGACGGAGTTTTTCTAGCAAAAAAAAACTGATTATTTTATTATGGTCATATTTTTGGATATGAAATAAACTAGTTTAGTAGATTTTTTTTTTAATTAGTTGTTCGTCACACTGGACACTGTCGAATTAAGGGTTAATCAATACGATCACGAAAAAAGTTTACTTTAGGTATCTAAAAATCTTATTCTTACTAATATTATAAATGCGAAAGTTTAGATGGATGGATGGATGTTTGTTAGCGTTTGTAGCCTAAACGGCTGAACGGATTTTGATAAAAATTTGGCATGGATGTAGAGGATAGTCTGGAAGAACACATAGGCTACTTACTCACTTTTTTTTTTAATATCAAGTGGACGGAGTCGCGGGCGAATGCTAGTAACCTATAAATTGAAGTAAAATTAACTTTTTATATTTTCAGAATTTTATGATTCTCTGCGAAAAATGCAACGGCCCACATAATCAGGACGAGTTATTAGCCCCCGAGCGTTAGCGGCTTTAGAAACTAATTATGTGCCATATATTATTTATACTAGACAAAGATAGTGAATGTCTGCGAAGATTATTTATAAAAAAACATTTTTTTTATAAATCACTATACATTAAAACAATTTAACAACGCTACATATGTTTTTCAGTATAAACTCTACTCAACAAACTAACGAAACTGTAAATATAAATAGAAATCTAAATATAGTAGAGATTATCGGCGTATTCTAAGCTTGTAAATTAAAACCGTATTTTTCCCTGTCTAATCATTATACGACTGTATACATTGACTTGACATAGGAAGTTTCAAATGCATCTCGTATTGAACATGAATGCCAAAGGAACTACATCAAAGGTGACGATTTTTAAAGACTTAACGCTACAACAAGGGCTTTGTGACGTTACTTCTCACAATTCCGCTGCATTGTAGATGCAACACATTTTGTCCGAATACCACTAAAACTAATCATGAACAACAATTTCCGTCAGTTCAGAAAACTGTTTAAAAAAAGTAAAATGAAATCTAGGCACAAAAAAAACAATATCACAATATTTTGTATTATAATTCTAAGAACATGTTTTATTGTACACTCATTTTTTTATTATGAAAATTGTGAGAATAACTAGAATGGTCTTCCAGAACCTTCTAGAAATAAAGCTTTAGCGATTAACACGGTTAAGAGTAAAGTAAGGCCATAAAATCTTTTAAAAGTAATAACCTGGATTTATGAATAGCAAGTCGTAAACCGACTAAATTAACAACGCCTTAGGTAAGCCTTTTAGGGTTGTTTATTAATTGGCACATGAATTACTTTACGATCCTGAGACATTGTGACTTATTTGTACCTTTGGACTTTAGACTATAGAGACAGTGTTTTTTAGGATAATAAAAAACTAGAATGATATATTAAAAATTATAATTTATGTTTAAAAACGGCTGTTATTAAAATATGTTTGTTGAATAAATATACCGTTTGTCTTATATAATAATTTCTCTATAAAATAACATATTATATTAAGTACATTCTTAACATTCTTTAGCAAAAAAAAACTATTTCTCTCATATTGCTATAACAATAAAACTTGCTATAGTCAACTTTAAGGACGTATTAAATCTTGTTTTCTTTACATGCGCATGAAAATTCAACGTATTATTGTAGCTCTCTGTAAACAAAAATGTTTACATTTAATATACAACCTTAATTAGCAATTAACTCAAAACATCAATTGAAACCTTCGCCGACTTATACGTAATTAAAGATAACGAGTTTGTTTTGCTATGTTTGTTTGTGAGTAGCGTCTGCTTACCGAGGCTTCATGATTGAAAGTTTACGGTCTATGTCAACTTTCAACTTAATAATTACAAAATTCAATGAATTTTACACATTAATACGTATTACTTAGATTTCGTTTTTCACTTTCGGGTTTAATTTAGAACAAACTTAAAAGTATAGAGTTAGCTATAATAATATGGATGTCAATGATCACCCTAATTAACAATTTATATAGATTTTAAATTGCCTATTAAAGTCTTTTCATTTTTACTATTTCTTAAATAGACACAAATCTATGTTTTATTATAATGCATGTTAAAATAAAATTCTTTAAATTAAACTCCGCGAGAAACTTCAAAAATACAAATACAATTCTTATATTCTCTTTCGAAGAAAAATCCAATCATCTTTTATACGTTCCGTATAATTTAGACGCGACTTTTTGTTTCGTATAGGTGTAAAAGTTGTCTCACTATTGCTTACTACAATAATAAGTTCAATAATATCTTCGCAACTTTCTTTCTTGTAGATATTATGGTAATAATGTGAGATATTACAAGTAATCTTTGAATACCCTTAGCACTATAAGACATTAAAATTAAGTATCTAATTTAGACCTAAATTACATATTCATAATCCTATCCTATACTCGTATAATATTAATGTATATTAAAACAAAAAAATTAAACCTTCTTTCTTCGAACAAAAGACTTAAAACAATAGAGTCAGGTAAAAAAAATCCCCCCTCCATAGACAATTGAATAGTTATTGCAAACCAAAATCAAAAGTACAATGTCATTTGGAAGTAACACTCAAACTGAGCAACATCCGCGACATGGTGAATTTGCCGAAAGAAATTGAGACGGACAAAGATACTTTAGAAAAAGCATTCAGTACCGTGCCTCCACCAGAACCAGATAATCTTAAAGATCTAGAGTACATCGCGACCAGGACGGCCAATTTCATGAACCCAGTATCGTGGCATCCAAAATGTCATCAAATTGTCATGAACCGAGTACGCGAATTTTATAACCTGGTAAATATTACAACATTATATTGTATTAAAAATGTATGAACTATATGGTTTTAATCTTTTTTCTTGTGCAACATCTTACATATTTTTGTAAATATAAAAGGATTTATTACACCATTATTTCATTGATTGCAGGAATTCAAAATGTTGTGCAACAAATGCGGTACCCCGCATCGGCAGGACGAAATCACTGCGCCTGAGAGATAGTAACAAAAAAATACATGTTGATTTCAAAAATTAATTGAGCACTGATTGTGGCATTAAAGTGATGCCCTAAGGTTGGTAGCCAACTGCATTAAATTGGTTTAATCGTAATGAATGTTGCATTAAAAACGTTAAACTACAATTAATATTATAAAATAATTATGTTGTTTGCATTTTGTCTTAACTACTTCCCTGTTTGTGACTTAATTTGTATGTTAAAGTTAACTGTAAACATCGCAGTAATAAAATATGTATTTTAGTAAAATAGTTTTTCTTCGTTGTCATATACTATTTTTATATAAGACTAAGGGCTTCACAAGCTCCTGGAATACCGAGGTCATCATGGGCACACAACACCTGAGGAACTGCATTATAAGCGTTAATGGCATTTTAGTTTTACTAACAATACCATCCTTTGCTTTTATTAATGGCTGACTGTCCAATAGCCTTAACAAAAACAAAGGGTATTTCGCTACGACTTGGGATCCTTCAATAAGCGAGTGTATTACCTACAGTTCCTCTGGTTTTGCAAATGTCCATTGGCATTGATGATAACATCTTGGTGTCCACTTCTCATTTACCCTTTCTCCTATTCAAAAAACAGCTGGAGGTTCTTCTGAGTCTTAGGAACGTTTATAGATTGAGTTCATATTAGGTAGTTGTTTAATGTATCTAACTGTTCGAGGTTTATGAACTTTAATTTTTTTTAACATATCTAGTTATAGTTGTTCAAATAAGCAAGAATGCAGAACTGTAAAGATTGTAAATTAAAAACAAACTTGACGTTGACGTCAAGTCTATGGTCTATGAGTAATTGATTGAATGAAATTATGTGAATGACTGAACGGAACTCAACAAACAAATGGTGACGGGTGACGGGTGACGGTCTATGATTATTGACTGCGACAGCTCATCGTTTGTATAACAGTAGTTTTTTTGTACATTCCATCAACAAAAATATTGCTCCGTTATTACTATTCGTTTTAATAAAATGTGGGATCCAACACACGTGCAAGTGACAGTCCAAAGAGCCCGTGGATTATTAATCAAAGGTAAAAACGGTACAAATAACTGTTTTGTTACCATTGCCCTCGGTAAAGAAAAGTTTCAAACTTCCGTGAAACACAAAGCTACTGAGAACGTCGAATGGTTAGAAGAATGTGAACTACGCATTCCAACTCACGGTAATACTGCTGAAATCGTTTTAAAAGTATACGATGAGGATTTTGTAAAGGATCACTTACTAGGTCAAGTATCGATTCCGTTAAAAGACCTCGATGTATATGAACGTCCAAGAAATCGCTGGTTTACATTGCAAGGTAAAACTGGAAAAGAAAATGATAAGAAAAGAGGTGAGCTTGAAGTGAAAATAGGTTTCACCGTAAAAGAAGGAAGCTTAACAGATCTTAGTAAGAAGGAAAAACATAAATCGTCTTTGTCAAGTATTGCTCAAAATGTAGGCGGAAGCCTTATGAGTATCGGAAGCATTGAAAAACGTAAAGGTATTAAGAAATTTGCTAAGAATCTCGGTTCAAAAATTAATCTGACCAAGAAAGATAAGAAAAGTGATTCTTTATCACTAGATGGCAGTGTGGGGAATCTTAAAACTCCGACTTTGTTGACACCCGACCATTCGACCCCTAAAAGATTGTCAGGGGAAGCAGACCCTGGTGTAATTAGTGAAGATGAAGATGAATTTGCTTTTGATGACCTATCCCATAAGAGTTCAGGGAGTTCACTCAATGTTCACACACTACCTAGAGGCCATAAATATACTCCATCTCCAGTTAATGCCTCCCTTGAAAACCTGGGTGGTGGTGAGTTTCTGAGAAGATCAACAAGCAGTAACTTAGCAGTTCCAGATAAGTTAGCACCTCAAAAACCTGTCCGCTTGAGCTTAGACACATTTACAGCACCTCAGCTGCCTGCACAAGTCATAGATAAAAATGATGAGTGGTCTCAAAAACTTTACTCCCGTCCAAAATCCAACAGTCAGAGTACTATTGATAGAGAAAAGTCATCAAGTCTAGAAAGAAATAAGAAACTGGATAGTCCCAGTTCTCTGAAAGAGAAGCCTAGCCCAAAGTTCTTTAAAAAGTTTGGTAACAATAACAAGCCAAAGAAACTGTTAGAGGAGAGAATTATTGTTGGTGAAGAGAACATTGTTGAAGAAGATTCTATTAATCTAGCATTTAATAACATTCCCAAGACGGTCCTGCAACAGTTTGATGGAAAGACAAGAGAAGATTTAATTGTCATGATCTATAACATGCAGAAAGACGCGGAATCTGAAAAGAAAAAGAACAAAGATTTAGAAAATTATTTAGACGAATTGTTACTTAGAGTGATGGAAACAACCCCAAGAATCTTACAAAACCCATATACTAGAAATAACAGTATGCATATCAGAAACAAGTGAATTTAAAACTTTCTGAAATTTATATTTACCATCAGAAGTGAATTATATTGTTAAAATAATCAATATTTTGAAAAAACTTTACAGAATTGAGTCCATCCATAATAAAAATTATTAATGCAAAGATTGTGTCATAGTGGATAAATCTAATTATGGATTTTTATTATTTTAAATTTTAATAAAGATATTGGATGTCTCAAAAACTGTGGCACAGTATTATAAAATAATCTTAGGTAAGTATTTGTCAGTTCAGTTATGAGATTTCTAGTTATAGACTAAATTATTTCTTCTTTATTGTGCAGATAAAATACAAGTGTACTTCCTTCCATTAATTGCTAGTAAAATGTTTCAACCATTTGTGCCTTATAAATTTTACTAAATCTGTGATACAGCAAATTTGATTTAAAACAATAAATATTGTTTATTTAATAAAATACTGTGAGAATTATTAAATTAGCCATTATGATAAAAACATACTCACTTTATTAATAATAAATGTCAATGTTAACTAAACTTAATATTATATATATTATCAAGAAGGCAAATATATCAATTGTTAAGTGACCACTTTTACCTAAGTGCCAAATATATTCCATGTTAATATTCTTGAGTCAAAACATATCTTATTTGTTAAAATGCATATTAAATTTGTTCACAACTGCTTCAGATTTCATATACTGAAATATGTAGTAATTCAGAATATGCAATTCATTCAAATTGAATGTTAAGAATTACATAATTTTATTTTTTGTTTAAACTGCAGTGAACAAATAAAATAGTTGTCAATGTAGCAATATTTATATTATTTTGCAATATTAATGTAGCATAAATATATGCAAGTATAATGAAAGAAACTAACTAAATCCAACTTGAAACCATATGTATGTCATGATGATTAATAATCCTATGAATCATATCTAAATATAGAAAACTATTTGTTAGTTGGTTTGTGGAAAAATGTACATTTAATTCCATTTATTTTATAAATTTCCTTGTTTTATAACAACCCAATACTAAATGTTTTATGACATCAGTGTTAAAATATGTCATTAGTTGAGACTTTTAATTTTTGTAGGCAAATTAAAAAAGGACAGCATTCACAATTGATCAGTGACATATACATTAGGTGAATCATGTTTGATCCTAAATTAAAATATTAATGTTTACACTTAACATACAACCAACTTATGAAACCATACACAGATTCAAAAAGGCTGATTTAATGGTATATATGATTGTTTTTCTTACACAACTTGTTATTTGATACCTATGTTTACAAAAGTTTTAGCTTTCATATAAAGAACTATCTTTCAATTTAATTGATAATAATTTGTGCAATATAAATTAGCTAATAAGTGATTATACATCTCATTTATTAATTAAAGGCACTTCAGGTGTAATCAGGTATCAAAGCCCAACTTCTAGTTATTGTCTTAACTGGGTTTAGATCATATTATTTTGGCACTAAATGAACAAGTCTTTATTTTCATAAATTTATATTAGTTTTATTAATAAAGATCTTATATAGTTGTGTTATTTTCTATGTGCAGTCTGAGATCAAATTAAATAACTTTGATAGCTTTAACCCTTGTTAATAATGACATGGCACAACACTGGACCCCTGATGTTTTACAACTTGGGTTGCACAGAGAAACCACACAATTATATAACAATTTAGCTTGGATATTGAACAAGGTAACCTTGATTATAATCTCCACAGGTGAGATGAGTTGTAATTATAAAGATTACTATAAGCCTTATTTGTAATTCAAAGATTTGTTTAGCAATTATTTATTCTTTTAATTCATTTAAATACTAAAATTGATTTTATTTACTTCCTATGCTGATTTTTTTCATTAACCATCAATTCTTTTATTTCAAACTTGTTTGTAATTAACAAATAAACTACTAACTCTTAAATTATTTAGTTCACATATCTAATAGTTAAGAGCAAAGTATGTTTATATTCATGGATTGATTAAAAGTTAATAAATAAACTTTGATTAACAATATTATTTTCTTTTAAAGTTTATCCCTTTTAAGAACACCAAGAATGTATACAAAATATTGCATTTTACACTCAATTAAAGTTATGATTTGAATCATATCAACATTTGCTAGGCGTATGTAAATATTTGAATAACGTAGCATACAAGTAATAAGCCCCCTGGTGAGTAAAAAATTAAACCATGACTTTCAATGCCAAGATACATGTGTTTTCATTTGAATGGAAAATAAGGTTGAAAACTAACGTTAAGCTTATGGTTATTAAATATGGTAATTATATAATGTAAAAGTGTACATTCGCAAGTCAATGTAACGAACATAAACATTCACGTTTGATTATAAAATAATTAGCAGTAATTCCTCGGCAGACGAGCAATTGGTTGACATTTGATGTGACCCTTGACACTCATTGCATAAGCAAGAGGCCGAGTCGGGAACATCGGTGAGCTAATATTCAATTGAGCGCATGTACTGGAATCAATTCCGATCATATACCATTTGCAATGAAGCAATAGGTCGAAGAGAATTATAATGCGGTTGAATGCCAACATGATTCGTCTCGTTTTACTATTGTTACAATCGAAAAAAAAATTGTCTTTTGTCAATAGCAGGCAGTATTTAGGCTTATTGAGTAAGCAGATGTTTGGACTTGATATCTTGGCTTGTAGCTTTTACAGCTATACATTTTGTCTGAAGTTTGGGTAGCAATAGAATATTTATAAATTTTAATAGCTAAACCTGACTGAGATAACATGTTTTAATATTTCAGCGATCCAAATCCTCTATATCTCAATGAAGTACTCAAAATTGAATCACTGTTTGTACGTGGCTTTTTAAATCCCTTTTTTTGTTCTATCTAATCTTTTTGTATACTCGAATACAATAGGTGCGAAAGTTATTGCAAGGGTATTATGCATGATTCAGCGGAGGCATCCTACCGGTTAGTGCGAACAGGTTTTTAAATAAACATTGAAGAATGAAGTCGTACCAGCATGAATGCAGAATAATTGCGAAACATTTGTATGCACAATAATAAACCATTCATAATGAATAAATCTTTTTTTCTTTATTTGCCGTATAATTAACAAATATAAACAAGCGATAATTATAAAATGAACCGATGGACACCTCACTCGATCGATCAATGCATTTAAGTTATAGTTCTGAAGGCAGAATAGAAATTATACACATGCAAATACCTGTTAACTATCGGACTAAAAAAGTTAAGTTTTTTGATTAGAAATATACAATATCTTTTGTTGACTGAATATATCAACCGCATTAGATAAACGAGAATGATGCTCATACGAAGATTTGTCCTGATAACAGATAAATATCTGATATAGTTATCAGGTATTTGCATGTGTATCATTTCTATTACTAAATAATATTAGTTACGTAGTAAACTTAACATTCTAATATTTCAACCTATTTTCTAAGTTATGACTACACCAACGATATGATCTGATTGTACGATATTTTAAAATCATGCACTGCACATGTTATGTAACTTATATGCTGTTACACTGTACACTTTAATCATAAATTAAAGAACCTGAAATTCGAAATGGTAGCCATAAGTAAGAAATTTAATGGTTTTTCGATGTACACTTCAAAGTATATTTTATTGTACCATTTATAAAAATGATAAGATACTGACATGTAAGATTATTAAATGTTTCAGTTTCTGACTCATATGAGACTTTGTTTTTACGCTTGCTTGAAATATCTTTTATGTAGGGATGCATGTCTGAAGATATTAACAATTGGGGACTCTGGTTAAAAGCACCTTAAGAGAAGTTCGTTTGTCGTAAAAAAACAAGGCAATTTTGACTATAAATGTAACACAGAAAACCGCGGCTGTAGATGGGTTTAAAAAAATCCAACCATTTAAAAATAATAATTTTATTCGTATTAATATAAAAAGGAAGATTTTCTGGAAATGTGATGTTATTCTAGCAGTATAAAAATTAAAAATATGATAATATTAAAATATCTCATTTATGTCTACGTGACTTGGCGGGGGCGGCGACTGGGGCTACTGTTGCATATGCTTTCTGTGACAACTTGTTCATGTAGTAGATGGTCATTAGAGAAAATATCAAACTGTAAATAAAAATTATACATTAAAAGACTTTTACACAGATTATGTAGGTTATAGATATAATATAAATGATCAAAGTGATTATTTTCCTAGCATTTATGTAATAGATTTTAAAAACATCAGTGATAACCTGATATTTATACTAATATACAATCATCATCATCATCACCAGCTCACTATACGTCCCCACTGAGGGGCTCGGAGCCTACCCTAAAGTTAGGGTGACTAGGCCATAGTCAACCACGCTGGCCAAGTGCGGGTTGGTTAACTTCACCACATTTATATATCCACCACATATCTTTGAATTTCTTCCCCGATATGTGCAGGTTGCATCACAATGTTTTCCTTCACCGTAAGAACGTCGGGTAAATTATCTAAATACGCAAATTCGAAAAATCGAAAAATCACATTGGTACATGGCGGCGGGATTCGAACCCAAGACCTGTAGATTACAAGTCCAGCACTTAAACCACCGAGCCATCGATGCTCTTGTACTAATACAATAAAACCTTACAATTATAATCTTCATAACAATAATGCAGTAATCTCTGTAAAATTGGACAGGTCCGATAAGTATTTCTACTACTATTTCTTTTCTTTATCATAAGAATTAAAGTAAATAAAATGATATACCATGTTGTGAAACAAATCCGATGCACCATTCCTGCAGCAATAAGTGATATTGCCATGGACAGAACAATTTCTGGCAGCTTCAATTGAAAGTTCTTACCAAATAATGTTGCTTCTAAGTTTCCTACTGCCTGATTAAACCATTAAGGATATAATTATTCAACTCACTATAGGGAAGTATCATTTATACAGAAATTTTCACAAACCAATGATGTATAGGCATCTGAGATCATCATCTAAATAAGTGTAAGAAAACTTTCATCAAGATGGATACCATAAAAACAAAAATGCAATTTCACATGTGAATAAAAATAATGCAATTTGCAAATATATCTAAATGTTTAGAGTAAATGGGTTAATACCTAAAAGCAGTAAATAACATACTTAAAAAAGGATACTGTTACAAAAAATAAGAACATCAGTGAACCAAGATAACCTCCAAATATGATTGTGATCGGCGACCTTACTAGAAGTGGTTTATACATTTGCATCCCAGAAAATATCAACAATGTGAGGATGCTGGATAAAACGAAGGACGTGGCACTGTTTACCGCTGAAATGTTTTAATAAATTAAAGTATAGTAATTTACAATTTACTTTCAACTTTATCGGATTAAAAAAAACAATTACCCATGGTTTTAAATTGAATTCAATTCTTCTTATCAACAGTTATTACTTAATTCACCGGCAAAATAACCAACGAATCTGAAAATCTAATAAGCGTTAGTGACAGTGACAACTCATGACAATGACAACTGACAACTAGTGACAATAAATGGCAACAAAAATAAAAAAAATCTGACAATTTTCATCATGTCATTTTTATATCAATGAGAGTGATTGGAACCTCGGCAAGGACGGGATTCCAGCCAGCTCGAAGAATCATTTTCTTTTTTCAACCACTATTGTTTTGTATGATTTCCTTTTGTTATTGATATTGACCTAATGCCTCGTTCACACTTGGCCATCACAGTTGGTCACTAGAGCGCAATAATTGGATTGGTATTTAACTCTTCTGGTCTCAGTCTCTGAGCTCTCAACTGGTCTTTGTTACTTTCCAACTGTACTGGCCAAGTGTAACTAGGCATAAAGCTAAGAACACATTGGTGGGTATAGATATTATCTTCATGTGTCTGAATTTGATTTTGAAGTTTATTATCATTATCAAAAACCAGTCTGATAAGAAATGTTTGGTAAATACGATCTTGTAAGACAGACGAGAAGTTTTATTTGCATATTTTTATTGCGAGAGCAAACTCGTTTTTGGTAGAATAGATAGAAGTTTTTAGAAACGTTAAAAAATGCATGTATTAAAAAGAGTGATAAAGTTAAAAACAAAGAACGAACTCAATTATATTCGAACACTGGTAAGTATTTTTTAAATTTACAAAGTACTAGTCCCTTTTTCCCGTAGTTATATTTTTATTAAAATTATAACTGAAAATGTAAATGTATACATTATAATGCATCAAATTTAAACAAAAATAATTTGAACCAGTATTAATCGTGTTTACAGAGCACGGTTCCCGATATAAGAATTTACGAAGTTGGACCCCGAGATGGCTTACAAAATGAGTCCAAATTTGTACCAACTGATATGAAAGTCGAACTTATACATAAACTTGCTGAAGCTGGTATAAAAAACATTGAATCTGCAAGGTAGTCTTTGCAATTAGAAAAATATTGTAATTTGTATTGTTTGTTATGTACATAACTTATGGTTTTTAATAATTACAGTTTTGTAAGTCCAAAATGGGTGAAACAAATGAGTGATGGTGTTGAAGTAATGAAAACTATTAAAAGAAGTCCAGGAGTAAACTATCCAGTACTGATACCCAATTTAAAAGGCTATGAAACAGCTGTAAGTAAAACATTCTTTCTTTTTTTTCTTAAGATTTATAAATTCTTATACCATTTGTTAATTATCGTTTACAGAACTATTTTTATTAATAAAACTTATAATTATTTCCAGATAAAATGCAACATTGAAGAAGTTGCCATCTTTCCCGCTGGATCAGAAGGATTTTCACAGAAAAATTTAAACTGTTCAGTTGAAGAAGGATTAAAAAGATTTAAAGAAGTAGCTGTTCAGGCTATAAAAGATGGTTTAAGAGTTCGGGGCTACATATCTTGTGTTGTGGGATGCCCATATGATGGTCCCATTCATCCGAAAGGTATAGCCAAGGTAATACATGCTTAAGTTTTATAAATAGTGGAATATTTTCATAATAAAATCTAATCAAATATGCAACAACTTGTGAAACAGTACAATATTATAAACTTTTATAACCAGTCTCAGTGTTTGGGCATGGCGAGGTCGGGCGAACGCCTAGGGCACTGGACTTAAAGGGGCGCACAGGCGACATAAAGGGCGCCCCTTTGTCTTATTTTCAATGTATTGAAAGTTTTGCAGTTAAGGTGCTCCGTAGAACTCTTGCCCATTTCAGTCATAATGCTAAAACCTACCCTGTTTAATATTATTATTCGTTTTATTCTATTTTACAGATAACAGAAGAGCTGTTTGCAATGGGTTGCTATGAGGTGTCCCTGGGCGATACAATAGGAGTGGGCACGGCAGGCTCGGTGAAAAAACTAATGCATGAAGTGGTCAAAGTTGCTAAGCCGGAGAACTTAGCATTACACTTCCATGATAGTTATGGTCAAGGTCTCTCCAATTTACTTGCCGGATTAGAAGTTAGTATAGTTTTATGTTTTATGTGTATTTATGATATGTGTTCGGAAATTCAATTAGAAAAAATAAATCTAGCCGTCAGTAATTGTAGAGTAGATTCTAAATGTTATGTAATAGCAAAGATAAGTCTGAAAAGAAAATAATCTCTTGTCATATAACTTTTATCTTGATAAGAGATAAATGATTCTATTATTATTTACGTATCAAAATGAAACTTTATTGACAAGGTAAAAGTTTTTAAATGCAAGTTAGCTCACAATGAGTGTGCAAAAAATTATAAAAAGCGAAACGATCCGAAACTAGAAATATCCTTCTAAACAATCATCGAGTTAAATAGTTCGGAAGTAGGAAGCATTACTGAACTCTGAAACTTTTTACTGCTTCCTTATCATTTGCATTGGATTTTTTTTCATAATCATCTACAATAAATACTTTTTATAACGCGCAAACGAACAGACGGAAGTTCAATGGTTATTTCCAGCCATTAATATCCGCTATTACTAAAGAGTTTTTAATGCTAATAAGGAAGAAGAAAGGCGGAAGAATATTAACGAATTGCGAATTACAACTAAAAAAAAATCTTAAGAACACAACATTTAAATTTTTTAAAATTGGTTAGGTGTTGTGACTGTATATTTATTATCTTTAATTTCCTAATAAACGAAGCCTACCGGCCCTGATGTAGAATGCTGTCTTATATGCACAATTTGTTTCAGTTCGGCATCAAGACTGTGGATTCATCAATCTCGGGTCTTGGAGGATGTCCTTACGCTCGCGGGGCCACTGGAAACCTCGCAACGGAGGACTTAGTATACTTTTTATACGGTCTTGGAGTTAACACCGATGTTGATTTGGTCAAATTGATCGAAGCAGGTCGTTACATTTCAAACTTCCTAGGAAAGATGACAGAGTCGAGAGTAAATCGTGCCATAAATGATAGATTTAAGAATCATACTGATATTGTTAAAATAGCTACATGCTCAGTCAATTAAATCGACGACTGAAATTAATGTAAATTTCCATGTACAAAGTGTATAATAAATCTATTAATTTTTATCTGTTACCTCATTTGTCTGTACCGTTGAAAAATATTCAATCTTTAAGTTTATTTTCGGTTGTAAAAAGTAATTAATTTCGTCTTGTATTTTGAACACAATTGCCAGTAACCATTGTGTTTACACAAAATGAGGGTATTTTCGAGTTGATATTTAAAAAATGCAATTATGTGTTTTTTTTACAAATAATGTGTTTACTACGATAATGATAATATATTTTCTTACCTGTTGTTTAAAATCTGGGAATTTCCCGAATAAAATATTTTGAATCATGGTTAACTTAGTATAATTTTATTGAATTCATTTGAAACCCTCCACATGCAGCGCCCGAAAAATTAATTCGACCTTCATATTCGAATTCGAGCGACTGCGTCAACTCTCGTGTTATTGGAATCATTCCGAAGACGTTAAAAAATTCGATATGAATACAGTAATTCTTACTAATAATATTAAAATCGGTGGTAACAACCCGTGTTTTATTATCGCTGAAATTGGACAAAATCATCAAGGCGATATCGAGATTGCAAAAAAACTGATAAAAGCGGCTAAGGTAAGTTTTAATTGTAACGAATCTTATTTGAATTGTTAAATGTAAAAAATACCGGAACCTTTGTTCAAAAAATCGTTTCAAGGGACTTAACTTAGAGTTCACTTTGAATCACGTAAATAAGACCTACACAAATAGATAAATAAACAACATCAAATAACCAATAAGCCGTATAAAAAGTATTTTTATCAGTACAAGGGTAAGAGCTTTAAGGCGGAAAGACGGTTGGTCTTAAGCTTTTTAAACTGAAAACTTTAGATTATAGTCCATTGGCTTATTTTTAACATATTATATCTTCGTCTGTCACAACATTTCATACTTAATTACAGGAAGCCGGCGCAGATTGCGTTAAATTTCAAAAGAGTAATCTTGAAGAGAAGTTTACAAAACAACGCTTAGATCAGCCGTATAACAACACCAATTCATGGGGTTCGACATACGGCGAACATAAACGATATTTAGAATTTACTGAAGAACAATATCGAATCCTGTTAAAATATTCACAAGAACTCGATATTATATTTACAGCTTCCGCAATGGATATGGTACTTTCAAACATTTATAACTGTTTTCTTCTATTTGTTTTTATGTAGCAGCAATTGATGTAAATGTTATAGTAGATTTAATAATGGCTTAATATAATTTATTCTATGCATATTACCGATGTTACATTTCAACTTTCAGGAATCGTTTAATTTTATACTCAGTCTGAAAGTACCGTTCATTAAGATAGGGTCTGGGGACTCTAACAACCTACTTTACATAAAATACGCTGCCTCCAAGAAGGTTCCACTGATAGTTTCCACAGGAATGATAGATAAGGCAACTGTGACAACCATCTACGATGTAATATCAAGTCATCATAAACAGTTCTGTTTACTACATTGCGTGTCCGCATATCCTACGCCATACGAAGACTGCAATCTGAGAGTCCTGCAGGATTATCTTAACAATTTTGATGTTCCCGTGGGTTACTCTGGTCATGAGCTGGGAATAAAGATCGCTATAGCAGCTGTCGCTTTAGGAGCTAAGGTACGTATCAAATGTAGATCTTTAAAAGTTAAATAAAGCGAGGTAATTCACGATATTTTGAACCCCATTTGCGTTTGTAATGGTGTAGGTACAAATAGTTTTCCTTTTTTATATAGGTAATAGAGAAGCATATAACTTTAGACAGAAGTATGAAGGGCACGGATCATCAATGTTCGCTTGTGCCATCAGAATTGCAGCAGTTAGTACGATCAGTGCGTTCTTTGGAAATTGCACTTCGAACTCCAGTGAATATGATCGATTTTATCGGTACGAATTATAAAGTATTATATCATGTATTAAAACTTGCATGAATCCTTTCGCCGCGTCCTGATAAGCATGAAACGTTGAACTAAAGTAACTTAAATTGGCACTAATTGAACTACTTTTAAATGTAAAACTAGGTTTCTTAAATTTTAAGTTTAAAACTACCAAATATGTGTTGCATATAAAGGATGAATTGCTATATATGTGGACATTATTGAAACGTTTAGTACACAAAGTTGAATATTTACATTTTAAGTAAATAAGTTGTTATCGATATTTGTTCATTTGATTTCAAAACTGTTTACATGTTTAGCTTATCATATAAATGACATCACTTAGATCTGGTTTTAACTGCCCTTTTTCATTGTCCACGTTTTATATTGATTTGTTCACAACATAGACGAGTATGATTTATATCATAAGAGCAGAACGAGGTAATAAAGTTTATTTCAGTTCCGGAATGAAATCAGCCTAATGCGATTTTTTTTATTGTAGTATTATATGAAAGCCAGTACACAAGCAACAATAAGTTTTATTTTGTAGTCTCTTTGTTTCATCTAACGTACATTTGTATTTGTACTTCGTACTTGGGTGTACAGTACGTAAGTGCGTGCAACATTCGCTTTACCCACTTGTACGTTAACTTATGACGCCATCGATATATTTAACAAACTCGTTTTGCTGCACACTATCGAACCCTAAGTTTTCTACTTACATTTATGTATATGAGTAGGTATCTACATCATGTTTTCCGTCAAAATTCACACATCATCTAAGATCTAGAATCTTTATAGAGAGAAACAACTACCGCTGAATAGTTTTACACAAAATGTACGATTTTTGTGTTTAATGTAGGAGGGTATTCCTTAGGGTAACTTGTGCTTCATGCTTAATACCTCATACTAGTTTTCTTCTTCTCCTAATCATACCTTTCCTGTACATGTGTAAAGGGGGATTTGTTTGTGTGGTTAATGTCATGTTTTCACTATTGTATCACGCTATTGACTAATCAACGACTTGTGACTGCGTGGTCACACTCGTCGGCAGCGGACAGCGGGCATACTGGTTTTATCATTTATCAGGCGTCGCGTCGCGGGCGGCGCGGCGAGCACGAGCAGGCAAGCCGCGCGGACAAGGCGCGCGCGCACTAGTGTATCGGCCGCGAGACACACAACCCGCTTTTATATTGAATCGACCTTATTCACACAATCCAATCCTGAGCGGGAGGTCGATAAACCTTCCGTATATACCTACGCGGCGTGTCAGTATTAGTTCGGCTCTCCTACCCGTATCGGCTTGTTTATTTTTTATGGAACAAATTCAACAGCTGACAACATGGTAGTAGTGAAGATTACGGAAGATATCAAAGTAGGCGGCGACCATCCGTGTTTTATCATAGCAGAAGTCGGACAGAATCATCAAGGTGACATTGGAATAGCGAAAAAATTGATAAAAGCAGCCAAGGTCAGTACTATTTTATTATAGGAGTATTTGTTAGTCGGTAATATTTTAGGTTAGTGGCTCTTTGTTATTGTTGTTGGAACAAAACAAAGGGTGCCTTTATCCTCGTCGCGTTCTACAAGTAGTATGTAATCATTGATAGTATACTCGCATACTTGTTGTAAGTACCGTATCTGTTTATAAAATAGTAGTTAACAAACACTTTCACTTTAAGCCTTACTTAACAACAACAAACGAAAACAATGTAGATGTAGGCACTTGCTTTGAATGTGTCGAATCATTATGTGTACTTGAAATAACCGTACAGTACGTACAAGTTAAAAATACATTTAGTCAATTTAGTAACAAATTAAGGATAACTTTTCTTTCTCAAATGTTTTTCATAATATCATTGTCCAAAACACCACACTCTGCCCATGTCCTAGAATTTCTTAACAAAGTGTTAGAACCCGGTATAGTTAGGACACCTTGTAAATATCAAAATAATAACAAATATAGCTTATTTAACGGTACCCTTGTTTATCTTTGCTTAATTATCGTCAATTAACTTTACAGACCAATAAGTAAATAGCAGGTTGCAATGCAATCAGCTTTATCGCTTGTTTTTATAACTTAATAAGCCAGTTCAAGATTGTTTATCGAATTACTTATGAAATACACAGCACAAACAACTAATCGCAATTGTTACCAAGGAGCAAGGACAGAGAAATTGCTAATTTTTTTTTCCCGCTCACCTTTTTACAACCGCCTTTGTTCTAATTTATTTACAAACTTTTGGTTTTTATCAGAATTAACTACTTATACATCCGTTGACTTCTAAAATGCTCTTTTATATGCTAATAATCTTTGTTATTAATTCGACTTACATCACTGTTGCGGCTTTCTTTTGTTGCACACATTGTAATTGTCTGTTACTTCACTTACAATTCCAATTTAATTACATTTACATTGTTATTTAACTCCAAGGATAAGAATATTTATACATAACCATGTTAAAATATAATTTAAATAATATTCGGTATATTACAGGATTCTGGTGCGAGTTGTGTTAAATTTCAAAAGACATGTCTCAAAGAGAAGTTCACATCGAAATATCTGGAAAGGCCATATGACAATGCCAATTCTTGGGGAAAAACTTACGGCGAACACAAGAGACATCTGGAGTTCACTGAAGCGCAGTACAGAGAACTGTTTAAATATGCCAATGAGATAGGAATACTGTTTACAGCATCAGCTATGGACATGGTAAGTATTTACAACTTCGTTTTCATGTTTTTGTGAATGAGGGAGATGGCATCATCTTTGCAAATACTAACACATAAAAAGATACTCGCTAAAATTAGTGTCCAATCTACGTCACTAGCCTCTTTCACATTCAATAAATAATAATCCAGAATTGTAAAATAAGTACCATCTATCAGCAAATCGATAATTTACATTGATCAAATAATTGCTATAAATAAATTTGTCACAAAATTAAATTCTATTTTCAGGTATCGTTCGATTTTCTCGTCAACATCAAAGTTCCATTTATTAAGATAAGTTCAGGAGATTCTAACAATTCTCTGTTCATGAAATACGCCGCGTCGAAGAAAGTACCCTTGATCATATCTACAGGAATGGTGGATAAAAAGGCCGTTAAAACTATTTACGATATAATATCAGGTGAACACAAGCAGTTCTGTCTTCTTCACTGCATCTCTGCTTACCCCGTGCCCTTCGAGGACTGCAATTTAACAGTTCTACAAGATTATATGAACTCTTTTGATATACCCGTGGGGTATTCCGGACAAGAGCTCGGTACCGCGGTGGCGCTGGGCGCTGTTGCATTGGGTGCTAAGGTTGACATTTTTTTTACTATTATATTAGAGTTACAAGACGAATTTCATGTAGATTTGATATTGCCTAAAAACAATTATGACAAATGAGTTATTTTTATGCCTAATTTACATTAAATACACATGTCTATCATGGATTGTATGGCCTTACTAATGCCAGTTATGATAGTTACTATGCCAGTTGTATGCAAGTGGTGATTTTGAGCGCTACTGGCGTATTTTACTAGTGAATTGTAAACTAAGCATTATTCGTCACAAGAGAAGTATTTGATTTTTCTTAATTAACGACTAATCGATGACATATTTTCATTACATAAAAAAACTATTTAGTTATTTTTGTGATCAATTACAAGAGGCGACTAACTTTTGAATAATTTCAAATAGTATAAAACTGAATTGCTGTTTTAATAATGTAACATTTTACTTGTACAGGAAGCTCTAGCTTCTTAATATTTTCAGGTGTTGGAGAAGCACATTACGTTGGACAAGTGTATGAAGGGCACGGACCATGTGTGCTCGCTCACACCCGACGAGTTCCAGCAGCTGGTGCGTGACGTCAGAGTCATAGAGGCGGCATTAGGGAACCCTATTAAGAAAGTTGTCACATCAGGTAACTCTTTACTTTATTGTAATTTCAAGAACAGATCGTAAAGCATGATTTATTAAAATGATTCATAATTGTAATAAGATTTCTGTTGGTTACAGAGTTTTAAAGACGCTTTAGTAGTTTATAATTCAACAAATAATATGCTAGTATTACTTGTGTATACGTTTATTACATTACAAGTAACAATGCATTATGTTTGCCTTCTTTTAAACTTATCATAAAAATTGTGATAATTTTATTTCCACAATACAACACTATCTTCATCAAATATTGATATTATCTTTTTAAAAACATGTGATGAAATTGTACTTTACTCAGCAATATTAATTACTTCGTAATTTTTGTCTGTGGACGAATAAACATTTAAAAAACTATATTTGCAGGGTTTTTCCTTCTTGTATACTTTCTGTGATACAGTTTTTACTTCATTTTGTTTTATACGACAAAAATATTTAAATATACGAAGAAGATCATTGAGAAAATTATTTTAAAAAAAATTAATGTACTCCAGTAGTTCAATTATCATGTAGTTTTAAGTAGACGTTTAAAAGCATTACCCATAACAGGATTGCCCATATGCGTGTAAAAATCCGATTTCATAACCTAAAAAACATTTTTCTTACAGAAATACCGTGTATTGATAAACTTCAAAAGTCGCTAGTGATGGGCAGTACGAAAAACAAGGGAGAAATCTTATACCCAGGAGACGTTAAGATAAAAGTGGCCGAACCTAAAGGATTGAACGCATTACATTTCGAAGAAGTCATTTACAAGACTCTGGTATATGATAAGAAAGAAGACGAGCCTCTCAACGAAGGAGATTTCTGTTAATTCCATAATAAAGTACAAATTAATATTAAGAATACACAAAAATGCAGCAACATAAAACGAATTATAATATAAGCCTTTAAAAACATAATAATTTTAGTTTTATACTTATGTGATATATAAAGTTTTTAATATCTATCGATATATATGCAGAATCATGAATATAATAATCGTTGCAAGGAGGTCAAGGTCAAACTAGAATGAAGTGTCGACAAGCAATTTTATCAGCAATTTGTCTGTTGTAGCATCGTAATATTCTTAAAATCTATGCATTGTTTAATATAACTCATACGAATTTTCTATTGTATTTTTTTAATTATTATTTTATAAGACTTTTAACTATTGTTAATTATTGGAATAAATAAATCACTATCGGTTAGCGTTGTACTTTATACATTTTACCACAAATTCACTACCATACTAGTGTACCTTAGATTGCGTTACTTGATGCCGTTATGTTGGCATTCGGTCATTTTGAATTGATTCGTTGGTTTGGAGGGCTGATTATAATTAGTAAACATTATTTTTAGACGTAAGTATTTCCGTTCACTTTAAAATAGTTTGCTGACGTAAATCTCAAAGCATAAAAATATATTTATACTAGTTATGCATAGCTCAAAGATCTGCGAGTGGCTACAAAAATCCGTTTATTTTTTGTATGTAATGTTGGCATCCATTCATAAAGTGGACACGTGGTCCGATGAGTTTCAAAATTATAAAGAAATCGAGTGTATGCATTATTCGGATGTTTCCACGTATAATTCACGGCAGTCTATTTTGGACGTCGGCGATGAAGATGCGATAGCTTGACGATTGCGTCACAGTGGATACACTGTGTGATAATAACACAGCCCACTTCAGAGGAAGAAGTGGCGCACTATATCTTTCTGTAGTCTCCGCTGGGATTCAAACTCCAGACACCCGGGATAAGATCTAGGCATTGTAATCGCTTGGCTCTGGATGTGTGTTATTTTCAACTAGTATATTTTTGCCGTGCGAAAATGCGTGCAATGGAGACGATGTGTCGGATGAAGAGTTCGGCGCAACAGGAGCGGGCGGCAGGGTGCGGCTGGCATTTGGCACGGTGCCCGCGCCGCCGCCAGTGCCCCGCCAGCCGCCCGACGTCGCCCGCGCCGGCCGCCGCTCGCCGCTC
>LD688948.1:4117320-4142472 GCA_003118335.3 Papilio memnon
TTTGTATTTTTGTATTTTTGTATGTATTGAAATAACTCAAAAACTACTGGGCCGATTTTAAAAAGTCTTTCGCCGTTAGAAAAGTAATTTATCTGTGAGTAACAAAGGCTATTTTTTTAATTTCACGTGGGCGAAGTCGCGAGCAACAGCTAGTTAGTAATAAAGATACAAGACAGATGATTTTGCAAGGAGACGACCCTCGGAGTAATCAAACGAAATAGGGTGTAGTTTTTATTAAGATCTTTATTCATTGTTTATTGATTTTAACTATTATTTAATTTAAGCGTGTCTTGCTGTATTTTAGAGGTTATACTGACACTGTTCAAAACACACGTTTTACAGCATTTAAAATATATTGTACTTTGCAGTTTAGTATTCATGGAAATATTCGTTGCAATGAGAAGCAGTAACGGACAATGTACAGATACTAGCAATAAGGATACTCGCGCGGTGCCAAGAATCCATCCGCGGCGAGTAAATCTATCAAGGAATAACGTACTTACAGTTATATTAAGACTGCACGCTTTTAGATTTACTGCTTCATTACTTTATAATTAAGAGCGCTGCACCGTTAAACGCAGAAACGTCCCTAATAAAATAAAAATACGATTTGCAATACCATTACGTAAAATTGTACTGATGTCGTCATTTAGCAGATATTTTTGTTATGAGTAAATATATGTTTAATAATTAATAGAGAGTTTTACCAACCAATAAAACTTACTTATTATCTTTCCTTGAGACATCCGGAATCCGTTTTCAAAAGAAAGCAACTTGAGCTCTGAGCTGGAAGATGAGCGCCTCAGGGGCAAGTTGACACATAGGTCGCCAGGTGGCGCCACTAATATAAGAGTAGGAGGCTTGCCTAGCAAACGCAAGGAAAACGGAAGGCTACACTCAAGATAGATTGGGGATATCGTTGACAAATAATGTAAATTAACTGAATTACACGTGTAACAGAGGTCGAGATGAAGAAGCAAGTGGGGAGAAGACGGGGCGCGGCTGGGCGTCCAGCACAAATCTCAGCTCTATTGACACATCAAAAAAAGACACATTCTCTACAGGTACGATTTATACGAACAATTTGTAATTGAAGCAATTTATATAATTAAACAATAAAGTCAGTTTGTAAATACGTAGACTTTCCTATGAATCTTACGGATTTGCTGAAATTCCGTTTAAATTCTTGCTTAAAGGTATTTTAAATTGAGTTGTTTACAATTTTCAACGCAATTATTTCTCAAGAGTTAATATTATCATAATTATTCTATTAATGAAAATAAATACAATAGCTACATGTTACAGGACTACTTAAAGGTGGGTAGAAGATTCTTGACTTACTATGTTAAAGTATGTTAATACGTGTATTGTTCGTGTAAACAAGCTTAATAATTTTCACTTCTGTCGTATTCGCATGAAAATACCAGGCAAACTCAGACTAACTTTCCATTTCATAAAGTAACATTCTTTTCTCGGCTTTAAAATATAACAAGATGATTACCTTTTTGTACATAAATGTGATTCTTTCCAGCATTTTTATCCTATACTCTTATTAAAAAATTTCAATACTACAATCACTTTTATATCCTTTTATCTAATGGTTTAATTTCATATCTCCGTTAGTTTCGGTGTTAAAATTCTAATGATCCGTTTTCATGTAGAAATCACTAGAAACTTCATTATCCAACCGTTTGTTTAGGTTGTCTACAATACCAATTGTCACTAACAATTCCATTTGAGTGATTTTTCCAACCGTAAACGTTATAGATTCTATTGTAATTAAAAAAACACGCTACAATACAATAAAGCGAGTTATAAGTTTGAAGCAGTATTTTTCTTTAGGCGGGAACAAAACGACCACAACCTGGACGTCAACGCCGGACCTGGCGAACGACAGTGATACAACTACCGCGGTGACCGTCAGCCTTAAGTTGCCCAAACGACGGTACACGGGGCCTCTGCCCTCCATCGACACCGGTCAAAATATTACAGGTTAATTCCCCCATACATAAATATAGAACAATTTGGATGTTCATTTACACACAACGCGATATCATTTCTTCTATCAAAGTTGGATCAAATGTGCACAAACACTACTCGAGACAAGCAATGCTAAAAAAATATTAAAAACAAAAACAAACCACGAAATATTTCCAAATACATTGATGTAGCAGTGTTGCATTTCTCATGTTTAATTGGTTATTGCTATCAAACTTGGAGAATTGATTTATATAAGTTAGAATCAATGAAATTATTTGCAATCTATTTCTGCTTGACTTTTTTCCCATTTAAGGTCATGTATCTATTTCGCCCTTCTCTGTCTGCTATTTTATTAACACACGATTAATTCTCTTTAAACTATAATATCTATTTAATATTCTAAATATTTCTTGTACTCTGTTTTAATTTATGTCAATTTACATATAAATTATAAACAAACTAGAATATGAAAAAAAAAATCGTTGGCCATAATCTAGTTACATAGTTTTATGTTCAACACATGCCTTAGGTAGTCTATTGTGTCTTTTAGATAGTAGCGAAATAATTAGAGGTTACGTGTTCCTATTCAATAGGTACGGTTATTCGTCATCTCCATATTTATCACATTTATACAATAGTTTACAGTTTTGAAGTAAATTAGGTTTTAAATAACAGTTTAGAGTGGACTTTCGAAGCGACCACTACTAACGTGTTGTGTCTGCCGATATCTTAACATAGAAGACGATGATAAGTAAAACTTATTGTTTTAAATAGAGAAATTTCTTCTGTAGGAAATAGAAGTTGGTCGGCTCTCCTCAACGTTTAGCGAGACTTTAAATCTCTAACCGTAAGTTTCCACTGCCACCTATATAAAACATTGTCACACTTTTTTAAAGACAGAGGTGTGTTTGTTCAGTTTACGACAGTGGAAGTTTACGATTATGATCTGTCATTCTACTCTCTCTTAACGCACTACACGCTCCAGACGTTTGTTTCGATAGTCCTACCTAACAATAAGATTTTATAGTAATTCTGGCTTTCACAGACACAGTATCGATTCGCCGACCGTCAGCGTCCCCACCGCCCACTGCCGCCGCAACCATCACCATCAACAAGAACGATTCGCTCGCAGAACGTGTCCGAAAGGTACAATACCTATCATAGTTATTTTTAACATCTGTACGAATTCGTTGTTTGTATTACAACAAGCAAGTTCTCGTCTACGTGTAAATTATGTCAATATTTTGTAACCCACAGCTCCGCACACAATCAATACTATGTAAACATAAACAGATTTGCTTATACATTTCGCATTTTTAGCAAAAGAATTACTAACTGTTTTGACTTTAAACCATACGTTTCGAATTGAGCATGGATATTAAAATCTATCGAAATAAATTAATGACAAGATATTTTCTGTTAAAATGTTCAGATGCAACTAATAAAGTCACAGAATAGCTTTGAGAAGGAGTCTAGTATAGAGAAAGAAAGAGAAAGAAGAAGTACGTCACGAAGCAAAGAGGAAGAGAAATCTGTTAAACTAAAAGAAGAACGAGCGTCTGCTAAGGACGACGTTAATTTCTTAATTCAGGTACGATTTTTGCTAGATATATCTAAAAATCATAAATAAACTATATATTTGCTATTTTTGCGATTGCTATTTACACAAAAGTCATGACATTGAAGATTCACTATTACATTTTACAGGTAAAGAATTCCAGAAACACTTCGTCAAATTCTAAACCTCCGATAAGAGGTGGCCCAGCTCGAGACAAGGAGGAAACATCAGACGACGACACAAGTACTGCTGGCACTATTACCACAGATACTACGCTAGTTGATGCTAACATTAAAGATTATCAGGTAACCAATTAATTAAAACTAAATTATAATTAAATTGATCTTTATACTGCTACCGCTACTGCTACCAGCTCACTATACGTCCCCACCGAGGGGCCAGGAGCCTACCCTAAGTTAGGGTGACTAGGCCATAGTCAACCACGCTGGCCAAGTGCGGGTTGGTTGACTTCACACATATCTTTGAATTTCTTCGCCGATATGTGCAGGTTGCATCATCTTGTTGATCTTTATACATTACTTACGAATCAAAGCTGAGGATATTTAAAACAGATATTAACGAAATAATCTACATGAGTCGTATGAAATTCGTTAAAAATTAAATATAAATGCAATAGATAATGATGTAATAGGAGTGGGTAAATAAAACCTTAACATTTAAACATATGATTTAAGGACCAAATAGAAAATTTAAAACAAGAAGTGGACCTTCTAAGAAAGAGATGCGAAAGAGTGGAAAAAGAAAAAAGTGATATACTACTTCGAAGATTAGCAAATATAGATACTGCTAATAAATATACTTCAGGCAGATCGTCTGAAGTTTTAAAGTTACAACAAAAAGTTAACGAACTGACGACTCAAAATGAAGACTTGAGAGATGAGAAAAAACATCTCACACTTAGAGTAAGAGAAGTAGAAGCAGAGCTAGAGGTATGAATGTCATAAAAAGTAGTTTAAAACCTTTTTATTAACTTTTAAACAACCCAAGTATTTTTGGGCATTGATAATTTTGTTTTACAGTCACGTCCGTCAGTAGAAGCTCAGACAAAACAGATCGAGCAGTTACGCTCGAAATTGCTAGCGGCAGAAACATTGTGCGAAGAATTAATGGATGAAAATGAGGACATGAAAAAGGAACTGAGAGAACTCGAAGAGGAAATTGAAGAAATGCAAGATAACTTCAGGTAATAAATTTTAACACCTGTCTTTATCGATTTCACTAATTTATTTACCTATTTTATTATTCACAAATTCTTTTCCCAGGGAAGACCAAGCTGATGAATATTCATCGTTAAGAAGAGAATTAGAACAAACAATTAAGAATTGTAGAGTTTTGTCATTTAAATTAAAGAAGACTGAAAGAAGAGCTGAACAGCTAGAAATAGAGAAATCTGAACAGGAAAAGAAGCTATTGGAGGTATGATAAAACGATGTTCGTAGTCATTCTGTACGTTTTAAGAAATACATGAAAAAAGTAATTTTCCTTGTTGGTATTAGATAGTCGGTGGTCAAGATGGAATGCAGCGTGAGAACCGCATCAAGGAGTTGGAGCAAGAAGTGGCGCGCTCGACGGAGGTGTCGCTGCGCCTGCAACGCGACCTGGCGGACGCCCACGCCAAGCTGGCAGCGGTGTCCGGAGCCCCGCCCGCCAATCTTAAAAAACACACACCTCCCGCTGATGGTGTAAGTAAATTGCCATCCAATCTTAACAGGATATTGTATTATTCATACGGCAAAAAATCTGCACATATTTATGCAGTTGTGTATAGATATGTCCACACATATCACCATCGTGTACCACCCGTGTGGACTGGTGGTACACGATGGTGATGTATCGTATACACGATAAACAAATACCATTTGTCTTAACAGAAGGTGTCGCGGTCATCATTAACGCGAGGTGGTAGCCAAGAGGACCCCGCGCAACTGCTGCGGGACTTGCAAGACTCGCTGGAACGAGAAGCCGACTTGCGGGAACAATTGCGCAATGCGGAGGAAGAGGTAAAACATATTATAATTATAAATTACGATAATTACAAAGTTTGGAATAACTCTTGTCTCTATTAGCTATTTAACTATATCTCTAATAGCTAGTTAACATTTAATCGAATATTATTATTTTTTTTTAAAAAAACCTCTTTTGCTTATATAAATCAAGCTCTGAGCTTATGAAATCTTGTCTTCTAACAGGCCAGTCGTTATAGGCATCGCTACGCAGGCAGAAGAATTCCACATCTACCAAATCCCCCTCAGCTCGCATTAACCTCTAAAACTCCAACTAATTCGATAGAAGACAAATCTAGACAACAAATTATCGAAACCCAAATTGCTCTCGATAAAAAATTATCATCCTTCGATTTAAGTAAACTAACTATAGGTGTCAACGAAATCACGCAATCTCCACAAGATCATGTCCAATACTACTCTCAGGGTTGTCAAACTGATCAAATTTTATTGTTAGATATGGGGACGGAAATAATAAAAATAAGTTTGGATTCAAACATTCAGTGTACCATTTCAAATTCGGAAATGTACACGCAGACCGAAATTCCCTTTGCAAAAAATAAATTTATCCAAACCGATGTTTTACAAAGAAATTGTCTTACACAAACAGATAAAGCCAAAGAAAGAGTGGCTGCTACACAGACCGCTGTTCAAATTAAGAATGATACCTATACACAAATCGAAAATGATTTAATTGAAAGCACTGATGTTAGCACTAATACTGAAGGATTGCTTGTAACAGATAAAAGTATAGTGACTGAGGCTTGCAGTCCAAATATTTCACGTTCAGACGACATTGGGGGTATGAAAAACTGCGAGATATTTGATCATAGAAAAGAAAAGTCGGAAAGTCCTCCTCTTTCATCCGATAGAACGGTACCCGGTCCATCAAATCGCATATTCCCCTTTGTATCATTATTTAATCCCTTGGCGGCAAGGATACCAATTGTAGGTACATTACATTTTATGACCCAGTTAATTATTGTTGTTTTTGTCGCTAGTTACATAATTTTAACAATTATACACTAATATAATTAATTACATAGCTCAAATTGATATTACATTATTAAATAGACTAATATTTTCAGGCCAATAACTTGCGTAAAACTGCATCAAGGGTTGAGGACGACAATGAGTCGTTACTTCTACAGCTGAAGAAAATGGCTACCAAAGCCAGAAGTACGTCAATATAAATATGTTCTTGAAATTTTCTTAGTTTGTGTATCCTAAATCTTAATAACTAATCACATCTTTAATCACACAAAAACGTTATCGTGTAATATCTAACACATTACATTGATGTACTAAACGCTTACCCCTATTCAGGCTTTTTGTAAATGCATATAGATATGTATACTTAAACTGGCGTAATTATGGTAGCCATTTTCTCCAGTCTACTCCGTCCATTCCGTAGAAGTGATTTGAGTTTTGCGGCAAATTATGAACAAAACATATTATATATTTTCAATATATTTTATAATTACTGTAACTAACAATGAGTTTGCATCATTTATGTAACAATGAATTAATCTGTCCGTTTTACCTGTTCTTTAGTTAAACATCTGTGTTTTGTTTTCATTTGACTTTTACTTGTTCTCAGGTCGAAAACTGTCGCCAACACCTCCAAGTAATCGACTTTCCATTGAAGCACCAAATGAAAAAGATGAAGGAATATCGGATGAAGAGGATCCAGCTGAATTGCGACTATTACTTGAACTCAATGAACAGGTGAAAATATTCTATGAAGAAAAAGAAAAAAAGAGAAGATAATGGAACAGCTAATGTTATATTACTGTGTTTAAATTTTCAGGAATCTGCAGTATTGCGGCGTAAGGTTGAAGATTTAGAACAAGACAGGGATACTTTAAAGAAACAAGTTAAAGAACTAACAGACAAAATCTCCAACCTCAGTAGCAAACAAAACACTGTAACAACTACAGGTTTTAGAAGAACAGCAGGCAAAACGAACAATTTAGCTGAAGAAAAAGTTAAAGTAAGTCTTACACTTGCATATCTAAAACGTTCTCCTGTACAAAGTAATGCAAATAATAATATTCTGAGTTTAGGTTTTGGAAGATGAAATTGCAGAATTGCGAAAGAAATTAATTGAAAAAGACAGGGACTGTGAAAGACTTCATGCGGAACTAAGTTTGGCTCAGAAGAAACCAAAGGCATCATTGATAAAGAGCAAGTAGGTATCGAACGTCTAGTCTATCATTTAATACTTGTGTGTACTTATTTGTTCTTATTTGATAAAGGTCTCTTGATGGAGGAAATGATTTACAAAACGTAGATTTGAAACGACAACTTCAAGTTATAGAACAAGAAGCTAATGTTCTACGAGCAAAGACACAAAGCTTAGAAGCAGACAACGAAAAATTGCAAACGGAAAATAAGAAATTACAGGTATAATCTTGTTATCAATGTGTTTTCTACATAGGTATTAATCTATCGAAGGGTGCCTTAATGTTATGTTTTCTTTACTTAAAGCTAATGAAGAATGCCAAATCTATAAAATCAGACAAAAACTTAGAACAATCATCTATTAAGTTAACTCAAGTGGAGACCGAATTAAAGGAAGCTTTGGCAAAAATAAAGGACTTGGAAAGCAGTAAAGACAAAGATGAAAAGACTGAAAAGAAAGTAAGATTTGGTAGTGATTTAAATAAAAAAGATGCCGAAAATTTAAAAGCAAAACAAGAAGAATTAGATAAATTAAAACTTAATTACAGTAAGGTAAGTTAAGCTAAACATAAAAAAGAAATCATGTCAGAAAAGGAAATTTAACTTGAAAATTTAACATTGTTTGATTACAGATGGAGAAAGAAAAGGCCAAACTACATCTAACACTTAAGGAACTAAAAGAAGATGCGTTAAAATCATTTAAGCCAAGAACTCCAAAGAAATTATCAGATTTAACTACGAAATTACAGATGAAGAAAATGGTAGATGATTTAGAAAATGAAATAGGTAAGATTATAGTAAAAAAATCACATATTTAGTAATTATTATGGTGACGCGTTTAAATTATTTTTTTGTTTAGGTGAACTCTATGTCATAATGAAAAATGCTGGTTTATCGTCGCAAGAAATTAATGCTAAAGCCCAATTAGAAAAGGATATCGAGGAGATAAGATCAAAACTGTCACGTAACGAATCTGACTTTAAAAATGAGAAAAATCGTTTACAAACAGAGATAGGAAAGCTTAAAGACATCAATTCAAAAATAGAATCGGAAAAAGTATCCTTCGTGGAAAAATGTAAAGGTTTTGAAGTTGAAAACCAAAAAGCATTATCTGAATGTAAAACACTGAAAGAAGAAAAGAAAAATTTAGAATCACAAATCTCTAAACTCAATGCGGATTTAAGTAAGTTACAATCTTTTAAGTTTCACGAAATTCAGAATAACATGAACAATATTTTAAAACTTACTTAATTTTAATTTCAGAAAAAACTTCTACTCATCAAACAGCAATGTCTGATTGTATGAAAAAAATTGAAGACCTGAAAAAAGAAATGGATACAAAAGACAAAGAAATCGATAAATTAAAAAAGCAGGTTGACAGTATCAATAAATTAGAGCAAGACAAAAATAAATTACTGAAAGAAGTAAGTATTTCTGTACAATTTTTTTTTGTATTCTCTAGCCTTGTATCCGATTTAAATGTAACATTTTTTTCTTACTTTCAGGTAGGAGATAAGACGAAAAAGATCACTGATCTAGAAAAAAAACTTAAAGAAACTGAAGAAAAGTGCAAACGGAACGAAAAACTGCTTTCATCACAAAAAGATCGCGTTTCGAAGTTACAAAAAGAGGTATTCTCTCAATATTCATTAAATTTAAATATTTAATTCATATTTTAATGCTTATAAAGTTTAGTGGAGTGAAGATTATGACTTGTTAAAGCTATATATTTCAATTTAGTATTTGTTTATACGATTTCAATTCCTAATTATTTTAAAAAGCTAACTGAAGAGAAGCAGCAAGCAGAGGCCCTTATTAGCTCTCATAGACGATCGTCCATAGAATTTACAAGCGAAAAAGACGAACTACAAACAAAGCTAATAAAATCTGAAAGTAAACTTCTAAATCTTGAAACAGACATAAGAGATTTAAAAAAAGAATATGATAACAAAATCATAGACCTGGAATCAACAATAGCCGCAAAAGATACCCACATAAAACAACTGGTACAAGTGGTTTTAAAGAGGCGTGATACCCTGTAACTAATATTGTTTTATAGGATTCCTTTACTGTAATGAATGTACCCAACAATCCTGCATCAGAAGTCCGATTTAGTAGAGTTTATTTTTAGTTTTAGACCCCTAGAAGCTTTACATACCTTGTTAATTTTACTATACAAAAGAGTAATTGACGCTAATATTTCAAAATTACAGGAAGACGCATTACGAGAAACATCTAATCAAAAATACGACGAAACCGTTTTATCATCAGAATTATCACAAATGAAGGAGAAATACGAAGCAGCGGCTAAAGAAATTCAAGATAAAGAAGAGGAATTGGTAACCGCTAAGCAAAAACTCAGTACTGTAGACAAAGAATTTTCAACATTACACACAGAAACTACTCAGTTGAAATCTGAAATAGCAAAACATGAAAACGAAAGAAAAGAATTAGAAAATAAATTGCAAACAGAAAAGAAAGAATCTAAATATTGGGAAAACAAAACATCAGAACTTGAGAGTGATGTACAGGTTAGTAAAGTACATTGTTATAATATTTTTTAAATTACATTTTATTAAAATATTATGTTTATGGAGTGACGTTGTTGTTTTTGTAGGTTGAGCGAAAGAAAATCGATAGGATTAGAGCTACTCACGATAAGGATATTAAGAACAAGGAAGCGGAATTGGCTACTCTTAAAGGCAAATTAAAAATATTGGAACAGAGTTCTGGAGCAGGAGCGAAAAGGATAAGCGAGCTAAAACAAGAACATGAAGAGAGCATTAAAAGTTTGTAAAATGTTTTGAAGTTGTACAATGGTGTTAGTAACAGCAACTAAAAATTTCCAATTTTGACAGAATTGGAGCATTCCTTGGCCGTAGAAAAAGCTGAATACGAGGAATTGACTGTTAAATACGAACTACTCGAGGAGGAGCACGTTGTCACTAAGGCACGACTAACTGTGGAAAAGGAACAAGCACAAGGGTATGTTCACTTCAATATGTAACTGTTTTTAACTACTTCGTTCCACAAATAATGTTTTCCAAAGTTTTACTAGTGTTTGTTTTCGGCAGCGAAATGATACACATTCGTAAAGAATTAAATGCAACCTTAGATGATTTGAAATCTTTACAAGAGAAAATGGAAACACAAGTTACGAACTTAAACAAAGAAAAGGCTGAGTTACAGGTATGTATTGTAACCAGATAATAAACATCCACAATATAACGTTTATGGCTAGCTAGCGGTAAACTTAACATCACGGGAAGTGCTGTCAATTACGTTATGTGTATAGAATGAGATATCGTCTCTACAAGAGCGTCTGTGCGGCGGCGGGTGGGAGGTGGAGCGCGCGCGGCTGCAGGCGCGCCTCGAGCAGCGCGAGCGCGAGCTGCGCGACGCCCACGACCAGCGCGACGTACTCGCACACCACCAGGACATCACCAAGAAAGAGGTCTGTTACTTGTATAGTTTTATAACCTCCCTAAGGAACTAACGGCTATGACAGTTATATAGAGGTACTACTTAAGAATTTCAAGCAATTGATCTTCAATCTACGTCACCAAGATGAGCCAACCGAAACTGAGAAAACTGATGTATAATTTTTCTTAATTGAATTTTCCTGTAAATATTAAGTATTTTATAGCTAGAAGAAGCTCGGAAGAAGTTAGAAGATTACGAGAAAGTAAGCAAAGTGCACAGGAATCTGTCCGCGGACAATGTAGAGTTGGAGAGAGAGCTGGCCGCCATGAACAGCCGCCTGGAGCAGGCGGAGCGCGCGCGCAAGGCGGAGCTCGCCGACACCAAGATACGGTACGAGGGACAGATGAATACCATGAGAGATGAACTTAAGTCACTGCACAATCAGGTAAGCATTTGTCGAATTATAAACATTTTGACATTTTTAAACATCCTATCGCATAAAATACTATTAAATATATGAAGGCTTGAAATGAAACAGAATGATTTAGAAAACAATAATATATCTATCATCTTACAATATTTAAAGGTATCAAGATTCAGAAGAGAGCGCGACAATTACAAGCAAATGCTGGAGGCCGCTCAAAAGACGATGGAAGAGTTGAAGAGTGGAGAAAAGCGAACGCACAGAGCATCTATTTCAAGCACTGACGAGGTTGGTTGATTTGACACTCTGAATTAAATTTCGAATAGTGTTATATTACGAGTACAGTCTGGAATAGTGATCCTACAACCATAAACCCTTATCTTTTAAATGTGCATAAATAAGTCGTTGGTCGACATCTCGTACCATACATTAATAATAATTTCAGGAAGAGTACCGTAACAAGGTGGCGGTGCTGGAGCAGCAGATGGCGTGCTTAGAGGACGAGCTGTGCGAGGCGCGTCTGCTTTCCTCCAAGCTGAACACGGAGCTCGTCAGCGAGCGCTCGCACGCGGAGGTCCGCCTCGCAGAGATGCAGTCCAGGCTGAACGAGGTAACACCGGATATATTGCCTTGCTAACAAAGTACCAACATTTTTCCAATTATCCTGTGACCTCTCATCTACAGATCCGCGTTATTATTCTCATTTCAGCTTTATGTAAATTTTATTTTTCGTTTTGTGTCAGTACGAGGAGGAGCGGCTACTGTCGTCGGGGCGCGCGCGCGTGGCGGGACTGGCGACGCGCATGGAGCTGGCGTGGCACAAGGAACGCGACGAGCAGCAGCGCCTGCTGCAGGAGACCTCCACGCTCGCCAGAGACCTGCGACAGACGCTATTCGAGGTCAGACACTTATACACAAACCTACTCTTTTTCATCTTCACTTCTGTACTAAAATTATAAAGAAGATTTGTATTTTTGTATGTATTGAAATAATACAAAAATTACTGGACCGATTTCAAAACCTCTTTCACTATTACAAAGTTTTACATTATCAATGAGTCTTATTATTTTTTAATTTCACGCGGCCGAAGTCGGGAGCATCAGGTGGTATACTATAATTTAATACACGTCTTGATGAATTCTTTTCCATTCAATCACTTGTAACGTATATTAATCATTTTCTTACTACAGGTTGAGCGAGAAAGAGACAAGGAGAGGTTAGACATGAAGAGAAGAATAGAACAATTAAAACGAACGACTGAAGAAGAAATTGAAGAGGCTAAGAAAAAGGTGAACTAGTGAAAAACATTACATTAGTACCGTACAATGATATTTTAATAGTAATTATAGATTTATTGGTAACAATGTGTGTGCAGGTGACGGAGCTACAGTGCGACCTGCTGGAGCTGCGCGACGCGCACGCCAAGCTGCGCACTGCCAGCGAGAAGCTGCGCCGCGACAAGGAGCGCCACGAGCGCGACCGCGACCAAAACAAGCTGCTCGTCGCCTCGCTCAAGCGCGCGCAGCAGGTACTACACACACTTCACCATCTTTCGATATGATTAAAGTAATACTACAATCCTTTAGTCGACACTCTATCTCTAGTCTATCACCGCATGTAACAAGGAGAACGTTAGTTACTCGTATGAGTGTGGAGGTACACCGGTAGAGGTAGACCTAGAAAGAGATGGATGGATTGCGTGAAAGGTGACATGATCAAAAAGGAAGTGATGACTGAGATGACGTATGATGTGGTGTGGAGGACAAGAACCTGTTGCGTCGACCCTACGGGAGTAGGATAAGGAGGAAGATGATGATGACTGTATCTCTAGTGATAAAACGTTTTCTTTCTTGTAGGAAGACGACAGAGTTATAACACAACTTTTGGAAACCATCGACGATCTCATGAAACAGAGCCCCGACTTGTTCCGCAACGAACAGCCCGTTAAACCGGAGAAGAGTTTGATGACACCCACACCTCCAAGACGAAATAGAGTAAGGTTTTATATGCAAATGTCATATCTATACTGTATTAATTAGTTAACTTAAACATCCTAAAACGTCCTATCATACAGTATTTTATAGGTAATAGTGATAATTTGTTAGTCCTAAGTGTATTTTTTGTATAGTCATCAAAGTCCCGGTCGCGGTCTGGTACGCCGGAGAGCGCGGAGACGGCGGGAGCGGCGAGCGCGGCCGCCACCGCCGCGCGACTGCGCCGCCTCACGGACGAGCTGCGCGCCTCGCGCATCGCCGAGCGCGCGCGCCGCCACCAGGCCGCCGGCATCAGACGGTAACAGCTCTCGCATCACTCACCTGAAAGACACTTTACAACTTGATTATACAAGTACTCCTGTATTATTGGTCACCTAAAAAGTTACTGTCTTTAGATAAAACAGGAACTTTTTATGATTATTCAAGATTTTAGGACTCACGTTACTTAATAATGATATAATATAACAATTTGGCCGCGATTTGTGTGATCCTTTGCCGCAAGGAAGTCTTAGATTAACCTAACTGCGTAACTCCAACACTACCACTATTTAACTATAAACTTTTAATAACGTGGCAGAGGCATGACGGCTGAGCCCCGCGACGCGATGTCTGTATCGCCCGCGACGCGGACACCGTCACGCGCGCCCTCGCTCAAGAAGCGATCCATCTCACTCGAACAGACCACAAAGGAGCAGGTGAACCTTTTCTTTGTTTCACTTGTCTTCTTACTTATAAGGTTATCTTTAGATAGCACTAACTTTCGCCCGCAACTTCGCGTGGAAATGAAAAAAAAACAATGAGAGAGAGTAACCAATGTGTTCTCTCAGACTATGACTATGTATACAAACTCAAACAAACATCCATCCATCCATCCATCCATTTAAACTTTCGTATTTATATTAGTAAGATTAACAGTAGGTAATTGTTGCATTTACAGAGCACGATATGGATGTCAGTGGAGGAGGGCAGCGTGTCGTCTATGCAGTCACTGGAGGGCGAGGACTCGCGACTCTACACGCTGCCGAGAGACTCCAGCCTCGACAGGTCGCGTTATATTCAATTATATTGATTGAATTTAATTACAAACATTGTGGGTATGTTGAAGGTTACTCTTGTTATAACTCGTTTGTTATTACAGTCGTCTGTCAGGAGGGTCCGCACAGAGCGATGTGCTGCCGTCAGAAAAGAAGAAGAAAAAGAGTATATTCGGCAAACTGAAGAAACTTACGAAATCGCGGTCTGTTGACGATCACGTCGAAAACGCGGAGGTCGTGGACTTCAGACCTATCGGCACTGTCTCACAGGTTTGCTATTTGGGTACATTTTAGTTTTGTACCATAACTGCTGTTTTCATAAGTCCTTTGTTATTCCAGGGTTCTGACTCGGACATGAGCGCGGCGGGCAGCAAACGAGATTTACGAGGACGCATTTCCGACATGTTTAGTAGAAAAGGACAAGTATCCCGAACGAGCAGGTATGTGAAATTTGAAACTTGTTCTACTGTACAAAGTATTGTATAGTAGATTTTTGTAATTATATACCGAATGTTATGTTTGTATACAGCAAAGAGCAGAGTCCGGAGCGGGCCAGCTCGTCTGCGAGCACGGGCAGCGCGCGGCCCATACTGCGCAACGCCAGCGCCACCGCGCTCACACGACAGTCTCCTGCGAAGCCCGTGAGTTGATATATTCAAAAATATGATTCTGTAGTTTCCGAACCACGTGAATAATTTGGAGGTTTCCTACTGTTGTTATCTGTACTAATATAATTATATAAAGAGGAAAGATTTGTATTTTTGTATGTATTGAAATAAGTCAAAAACTTCTGATACACAATCGCCCGATTGTGCCTAGTATGGCCGATTTTAAAAATTCTTTCACCATTATATGTGAGTAACTTAGGCTATATTTAAGTCGCGAGCAACAGCTAGTTTTTGTTGATTTTAAAAATAATTAGCTGATTTATATTAATGTTTATTACAGAGTGAAACACGAACTCCCCGAGCGTCAAGTACAACGCCAGGCACAAAGAGGAAAGGGAAATAAGTGACAAGTTGCGTTTCACTTTATATATTTTATGTACTTTGAAGACTCATGATTTTTCCACATAGCGTCTTATATCACAGTATATATTTGTGAAATTACTTCATCTGGAAAACTTTCAAAACGATAAGAAATCTGACTAAGAGCGCGCGCACATCTTTGACTAAACTATCGCACAACTGTTTAGTCGTGCTGTGATTTCTATGAACTTTATGGAGGTGCGCACACTACTCGATGCAACTAAACAGTTAAATTGGCTACGAAACAAAGTACAATCGACCAACAGTTGTGCGATAGTTTAGTCAAAGGTGTGCGCCCACTCTAATTAGTAATTCTATTGATGGAAAGAACACAGTAGCGTCTTTTTAAATTAATCTGTAAACGCCTATATGTTATTTTTATTGCGAATTAAAAAAAATATGAACCTGTGTTATGTATTTAAGTTGGATGTATTCAAAAATATAAAACAGTGTGATAGGGATGCACGTTACGATTCGGTATTAAACATGGGTAAATATGATCAAAAGTCGATTGTTGAATCGATTCCTATCGATTGAACCTATGGACTTCGCCTAACTATCGTATTAACAGATGTATTAATACTCAATAGAAATCTCATTTCAATCTTTTCTAAGCCTATTTGTAAAAGGTTGTGCGCGAGATCGATTTATATGCGAACTAAAATAAATTGAAGTATGACGCTATTATCCTGAATGTGGATGATTTACAAATTAATTGTGCATCCCTAAAGCGTTACCGTTAACGTTCCGTTTCACGTTCGAAACATCTGTACAAAACAAATGCCAATCTTATCACCATTTCTCTATGAAAAAATTGAGGTTATGTTTTTGTTGAGCTGTTGCGGCAGATGACTTGCGGTTATGGTTAATATAGTCTGTGGTCCATCAAGCCATAACCAAAATTCCTTTTTTATATTGTTATCTATGTGTACGTTTGAGATATTTCGCCTCCTTAGTGACTAAGATGAGATCGTAACACCATGTTTACCAAATGGATTGCTGTTTGTAATGTTCTTGTAATTTTGTAATAAATCCTATCAATAAATGTAGACGTTTAATTTCGATCCTTACGGCTTTATTTATCAAATCATTTTTATAATAGAATCCTCTATTAAAAACAAAATTTTGCTATTCATAAACGACTTATCAATATGAGTAAGGCTTGTTCGTACAAGCTTCGACGTTTTTACGTAGACATTATTTTGTATGTCGTGAATCATCAATTTCTTCCCTCGACAGCTAAAATACAAATGAGTTTTATAGAGAGATCTATTTCTAAACATTTTTACAATAAGATTAATTCAAATAACATTTCACGCACCGAACAAAAAAGAAACAATAAACACAATATTATTATATAAAATTGTTTGGGGATGAGATGTGAGGGGATAGTACGGGGCTGGTGGGGGCGAGCAGGCTAGCTCTGGTCCATGAGGTTGTTGTCGGCGGCGCCCGACGCGTCCTTCAGTATAGACTCGAATATCGGCTGCAGCTCCGGCATAGATTTGATCTGCGTCACGAAGTCCATTAAGTGTGGATTTTTCTCTGTAACAATATCATTATTGATTATCTAGCCGTCTAACTTTGTCCACCAGCAGTGTGAAAATATCGCAATAAAAGATGAGAGTACGTTATATGTATCAAGTGTTAAAAGTGGAGGTGTAAAGTAGGGTCAAAGTCGACCGGTACTAAAATGAGGTGGGGTAAAAATAAAAAGGGGGGGTTGGTGGTGGGGGGTGTACAGACCAGCCTCCGGTATCTGCAGCAGCGCGGCAGCGGCTCGCAGTGCGGAGCGCTTCAGCTCGTCCTGCTTTTCGTACTCCTGCTTCACGGAGTTTGCCTTCACCTTCATGGTGCACGTCGCGCGCAGCGGCTCCACCAGGCTCTCTAGTCCTACGTACATACACCACACACATTGTTTTAATAGATCATACTCAGTTTTAAAATACTACCGCACTCAAAATCTTTCAACGGTTACTTAAACGTCCCTTTAACAATGAGTATTAATTACATTAGCTAATTGGTAAGAGAAGGCTCTATCTCCCGAAACAGTTTTAACTAACTAAGGGGACAGCCCCACGGATTTTGTAAAAATTGTTTTATGGCCTTTATTTTTTTTAAATTAACAACATTGTGGCATTGTTTCGAAGTAAACATTTTTTCCCAGTTCTAATTTAGCTGTTTTAAACTTTTTTTTTAGTTTAGGAGCATCGTGTCCTACATGTGTCCTGTGTAGCAATAGTGATACAGTATTTGACTCACTCTGCAGCACGACAGCGGGGCAGAGGTGCGCTAGTCTCGCGCACATGAGGTAGGTGAGCATCTTGATGTCGTAGTGGTCGCGCAGGCCGTCCTCCACGTGGCGCAGGAACTCGAACACGTCCAGCCGGTCGAGGCAGGTGCCCAGCAACGTGTACATGCACTCGAACGCCGCCTTGCGCAGGTCCAGCCCGTCGTCCACTGAATGCTTGAACGGACCCATCTCCACTTCCCGGATCAACTCTTTCTGTAACACATTCAAACATTCTGGACTTACACTACGTTGGGTCGGTTTAACGAGCAAGCGGCTACCTGAATCTGCTGAAAAAGCGAAGCGACCGCTGCCTATAGACATCCGCAATTGCAGATGCGTTGCTTACCCTTAATCAACGGAGGAGGAGACGCGCATAAACATCTATATTTCCCCTTCCTATGCGTGTCTACTACCGTCAAATCCACTTTCACTTCCCATCCTTTCCATAAGAAGAAAAAGGTGGGAAAAGAGCAGGACCAAAATTGGGCCTCCGGCACACACACTCATCAGACTGTACGCGGAATTGCTCCCATTTCACGTTTGTCTTGAGTGTGTTTGTCCCATTTCACACATAATTGCGTGGGGCGAGCCGCGCCTACAGTGCCATATTAAAGCGGGCTCTACCAATATTGCGCTTAACATTTTTCCTACAGATTAATCTATCTTCTATCTCTGTCGTCACCCCTAGGCCTGCATCTATCAGCGTACCCTAATAACATTCAATACAACTTTTTGTGTTGAATATTAGTTTTTGTATTTTTAGTCACAGCTCGTGCAGCAGCGAGTCCGGCTCGTATACCTTGACTTTAGTTTCCTCGTATATGGTGGGCAGCAGCGCGGGCAGCAGGTCGCGCACCAGCGAGGGCTTGTTGTGCGCGGCGGAGTTGAAGGCGACGAGCGCCACGCGGCGCACGCACAGCGCCTCGTCCCGCAGCGGCACCAGCAGCTCCGACATGCAGCCGCGCAGCAGCGGGTCGATCGCTTGCGGCTGTACACAACCATCATTAAAACTATAATAATAAACATCATATTCTATAATCTAAATTATTATAAAGAGAAAAGATTTGTATTTTTGTATGTATTGAAAAACTTAAAAATTACTGGGCCGATTTCAAAAATTCTTTCACCATTAGAAAGCTACGTTATCGCTGAGTAACATAGGCTATATTTATATTTCACGTGTATGAAGTTGCGAGCAACATCTAGTGTCTTAATGCTAACAGTAATCATTATGTTATAACATAGTCTAATGTATCCCTGCCGAGGGGCTCGAAGACTACACAAGTTAGGTTGACTTCACTTGGTTGCGGTTATTTGGATCTTTGAAATTCGCAGATGTCAAACTGCTACTCAAATTACAATTGGAATTAGAATTGGTAAACGCTTTTGGACAGGCCGTTTATCCTCTCAATATAACACAAGAACTACTCCTTAACTCGTGAAATTATTAAAATAAAAAACATTTTAAAGACCCTTAAACCAACACACAAATAAAAAACTAACCTGATCTGATATAGTAAATTTAACAGCAGTAACTGCTGTGGTCCTTGTGAGGGGCTCGGGGGATTTGAGGAACTCCTTCAGGTGCGGCAGCAGGTCCTTCGGCTCCAACAGGCACAGCTTGCCGAGGCATTCCGCCACCTGATAATACAAAATTCAGATTTAAAAAAAAAATTGTTAAGCACAAATTAAAAAAAATACATTACTGATAAAATCTATAAAAATGTAATAATACATACGACATTACGAGATCCTTCCTCCGCGCATTGGCAGTGTTTAGAAAGTTGTACCCAAATCTCCGGTATGAAAGGTCTTAAAGCCTCTATACCTTCCGGACTGCACGACTCACACGAAATTATCTGCAAAAACACATGTTTTCAATTTTATCTTTCATATTAAACAATCTTATCTGCTTAAGGTCTTACAATTAGTGTAATTACAATGTAAACACAGTATTTAATTGTTAATTTAGTTATGTTAAACGCCAACAGCGATATGTTCTGGGGTACGGATTACCGATTTGGGTACGAATCCCGCCATTCCACTATTGTCGTGAACTATATCTTAACACAAGTTTTTTCAGGCTGGAATGGTTATAAGAAATATTTGTAACTTAACATAAACCTTTAAATATTTAAAATTTAATTCTTACAAATAATATAAAAGCGTAGTTTGGATGGATGGATGGATGAATGTTACAGTTTGTAGCCTAAACGGCTGAACAGAACTTGATGAAATTTGACATAGATGTAGAGGATAGTTTATTACTTGCTTTTGTTTTTTATTTCACGCCGACGGAGTCGCGGGCGAAAGCTAGTAAACAATGTTAACCTCTCTGAGTGAGTGCAGTAGGAGGTACTGCCGCTTGGGCTGCGCCTCTATCTCCCCGAGGATGAAGGGCAGGAACTCCGGCAAGTTGCCCACAGCGACCGAGCCCAGCGCGTAGCTCGCCGCGGACTTCACCTCCTCCGACGACAGCGTGAACGAGTTCAACACTACCTCCTTTAGGTTCGGTATCGAACTTAGGTCCCTACGAATTACACATTAAAATATATAAATACATAAGAGACGTATGTCATGTATTGTCATTTGTCATGTCATATGCATCATAAATCGTCATATATAGATTGACAAGGACATCTGACGCGGAGGGCATAAGTCAAACTAAATTATGATAGCACACTAGCGCCCTCTAGTCAGTATCAGTAAAGTTGCAATAATGAAATTGGTATAAAAGGTAGACGCTTGTGAACTCAGGGGTTTCATGGGGCGTCCACCGAAGTGATCTAAGAGCTCGGCGGGCTTAGTAACATATAAACAAAGTTTAGTGGCCACCTCAAGCCTGGTGAATCTGTAAATTACTCTTCAAGGCAGTCTCAAGTCACAAAAAAAAGCTTTTCGGTGATAATGTATAAAGTGTGAATATGATGTGATAGTATACTGACAGCCTGCGTCCGATCTCAGCGAGTGCGAGGAGTGCAAACATGTGGTGGTTGTCGGAGGGCGGCTGCTGCACGTCGCGCAGGAAGCCGCGCACCACCTCCAGCGCGTCAGACCCGCCCTCCACCACCACCGCGCCCACGCACTTCGCCAGCGAGTGGAATGCCTGACACACAACACGCAACATACAGAAATCCATAGATAAATCACAACGCGTACGTGTTTAAAACAACTTTTAAGCAAAAATCGCACGAAACAACCTAAGTAATAAATAAATTTACTGATGGTAGCAAGACATTAAAGTTTTCTAGAGATGAAAGGAGACATTGTGGTATTGCATGCCTTAATAATATATCTTTCTCAATATAATATGAAAGATTAGATGAACGGATGAATGGATGGATGTTGGTTAGGAGGTATCGCCTAAAGGTATTTCGGTGAAATTTTGTCTAGATGTAGAGTATACTGTGCAAAAAATATAGACTACTATTTTTTTTAATACCGTGCAAACGAAGACTCGGATAATAGCTAGTCTTCAATAAATGAATGAGGATATCCGAGGTATCTATGTGGGTGCACAGTGTTGTGTTATGTTGTGTTGTGTAGCGTTATGTTGTGTAGTGTTGTGTTGTGTTGTGTTGTGATTTGTTGTTACCTGTTTGATGTGGTGCGCGGAGGCGTTGTGGTCGTGCATGGTGTGCACGGGTGCGACTAGCATGGCCAGCAGGTCGCGGCGCGAGCAGCCCGCCACGTCCGCCGCCACCAGCGCGCTCAGCACGCCCAACATCGCCTTCAGCGCACCGCCTGATACAACACATCGTACGTTGTACCAAAATATTTTTTCATACTCAAGACATGGTAAAAGTAAAGTAATGAATTTATTGCACAATGTGCAAAGAATTTATCATTATGGAAAAACATTTGTCGCGTTAATGTCTTATCACTAGTTAGCTGTTCCCATGCGGCTTCATCCACATGAAATTATAAAAGCATTTTTTTTTACATTTGTGAAATTTTCAATTGCAAATGTCAAAATTCAAATGCGCAAACAACGAAGGCTTTTGGCATTAACTAAACTAAATCGTTACAATGGCAATCTTGTTCCTTTGAAACTATTGGGTTGTAGTTTTTGTCCCTTTCTCACATGACACTTTTTTACAATTTGTTTACTAGGGGTAAAATTTATTTACTAGCATGAAAATATATAACCTAAAGCATGGGCTTTTTATAAAAAGAAATATTCAAACATATACTGTGATTGCTGACATTCTACATAACTAAGAAGTGTGTTACGCTTTATTATATTAGTATAGACTAGATGTTTCCGTGCGGGTTCGTCCGTATGAATTTTCGAACACTGAGTACCAATTAATATTAGTATAAATTGTACCTTGCAGCAGCGGTGACTTGGCGAGTGCGAGTATGTTGGGTGTGAGTGCTTGGCGCGCGTCCGCGGTCAGCGCGGCCGGGCAGCGCAGGCACGCGCCGCGCACCAGCTGCAGCGCCGTCTGCGCGCAGTGCAGGTCCGCCTCGCACACCAGCGCCGGCACCTCCACCAGCACCTGCGACACCACAACACAACACGTCACAACACTGACCTCACAACGTCACAACACTAACCTCACAACACAACACAACACTGACCTCACAACACAACACAACACTGACGTCACAACGTCAAACCGCACCTCAGTACGTCTGAGATGCCACATATTAAGCTGATGACATCAAAGAAGTCAAACAAAGATCTGGCCCAATCGTACTAATACTTTAAAGAGGAAATATTAGTATTTTTGTATGAATTGAAATAATTCAACAACTACTGGACCGATTTCAAAAACCAATGTAATGCTAAGTTATCAATGAGTAACAGGTTAATTTTTTTTCACAAGGCTGAGGTTGTGAGCAACAGCTATAAGAAATATATTGCTGTTAGGAGAATATGCAAAAACATAGAAAATGTCAAAAAAAGAAAAGGCATGATATGACAGCTACTGTACGTAAAGGACAAGTAAGCTATCCACAATTTTGTTTAACTTATTCCCATCATGTCAGATATCCTTGTGGGTCTATACAAAAGTAGTATTTAAAAAGTATTTAGAACTTATCAGGATAAAAGTAAAATACATACCTTACTCAGTAATTCGATACTGATGTCATTACTGTAATTCTGCACAAGTGTGTCTAACAACACCAACGTCGATAATTTTAGGGCTCTCTGATTTTTTCTTAGAAACGATCCCAAGATTGGTACAGCATCGGACTGAAAATAATATACAAATGGAACAATATGAGAAATTACATTCAGATGCAAAGAACAGCTAAAGTAACCTCGATAAAAACATGGTTTTTAGTTAACATGAAATGTTTTGTATATAATTTAAATCCTTACCAGTATAGGTCTCAAGTCGATACGTAGCGGCGATGCGGCGACTTTTGTAAGTGCTTTGACAGTTGTGAGTCGAGTTATCTCGTTGCGTAATCGCTCCAGCAGTATCGGTAGACATACGGGGAGTTCATTCTAAAACAAAAACAAAGCATATAGTTATTCATTTAGATATGTTTTAAAAAGGTTTATTAATCACCAAATATCTTTCATAGAATTACAGTAACCCATAAGCGATTATTGAGAAACCAGCATATTGGTTATCTCTTTTATAACTGAATTAGCTGTTGCTCGCGACTTCGTTCGCGAGGAGTTAACAAAAAACAGTAAAAATAAAGTAATTCAGTGTTCACATAGCTTTTTAGTGGTGAAAGAATTCTTGAAATCTGTCCAGTAATTTTTGCGTTATTTCAATACATATGAAAATACAAATCTTTCCTCTTTATATTAGTATAGATAAACATTTAAGTCGAATTCAATAGAAATGAGAAATCATATTTTTATTAATTCCATTTAGTTATTGTCAATAGTTTTGTACAGTTTTGATGTTTCAATTGATGATAAGAACATAATATATTATTGACAAAATAACGGTATTATTGAAGTGTGTGTACCTGCAGACAGTCCCCGAAGTGGCAGAGCAGCTGTCCGCAGGCGGCGATGGCGCGCTCCTTCACCTCCTGGTCCATGTCTGCGGCGCGCAGGCGCACCAGCGTGCACTCGAACATCGCCGGCACGAACTGGCGCAGCTCCGCGCACTCCGACGACGCCTCAGACCCCTCCTCGCCGAGCAACTCCGTCTTCTCTGAAACACAACGTCGGTACTATTTAACATTCGTCGCGAGACACTTAAACTGTCTCATATTACACAACAAAGCGAGATTTTTACTTATTGGACAAAAGCAAATTTTAAAAATACAATTAAGCTATTTAAAGTAAAGCAAAAATCCACAGAGTTTAAGCGTATCCACGGTCGCTTAGTTTATAACATAAACATTTTAATTTACACATTACATTATTTATTGTTGTTTTAATAAATTGAAATAACGATGACAATTTTTAACACGTTCCCCTATTTGAGCGGTGTGTGCGGTAGCTAGTTGTTATTGTCTTACCACTATGTTCCCATACACGAATAAAAGAGATAACTATATTCCTGATATTCGTATAAGTTTATATTTAGTGTTGATGCGCTGAATGTATTAAGGCGATATCAACGACCTACATCAACTATCAACGAACATTTAAATCTAAGTAATTTATTTTCATGTGCTTAATTTTTTAATTCTATTAAAGATTCTATTTAAAACCAATACATTCTAAAATTGATCATCCCAATAGGTAAGTACTGTTAAGCAGAAAATAAGTACTGCGCTGGTGGATTGGCGCAACACTAGATCATTGGCATATACGTCCCGTCCCTATCTGACATCTGTCAATGTCATTCAGACGTATTAGAATAGCGCGCCATTATGGCGGGAGTTAGTGGTCTCAGTATAGAATTACGCTGTTGCTACGCAGATTAATGTGTCAAAGTACTAACCGAGTGGTCGCATGACTTTGACCAGCGTCTGCAGCACCCGCAACGCCTCCGCGGTGACCTTGTAGAAGGGGTCCTGCACGCTGGCCAGTACGGCGGGCAGCAGCGCGGCGACGTGCGGCCGCATGATGTCGGGCGCGTGGCCGCGCACCAGGCACACCACGAACACCAGCGTCTCTATCTTCATCGACGACGCCGTGCCCTTGTCGCTGAGCACACAACATATATCTTCGTTAAAGTTCTAACACCACGTAACTCACTTTTTTGGCTATTTTGACATTTTGATGCCATTCCCTAGACAATCGGAAGACGCATCGTTTTAGCCTATCAGAAACACGTAATAT
>LD688948.1:4153077-4168241 GCA_003118335.3 Papilio memnon
ATAAGGTTTTATTTTCTTTATTTTAACTGCAAGAGGTACAGATAGAGCACACTCCTGTTATAGGTAGTACTTATCTCCATGGATCTCCCCTGTTGAAAATTGTTAATGTCAAATGTCAAATGCTTTGACAATTATCTTGAACCAAAAGTGAGGTTACAATTTTCAAGTATATACTCTAAATCTACATAAATATTGCATATCTGTCTACAGTTTAATTAACACAATTGTTTGATCAGTATTTTGGTGATGGATTTGTTTATTATTAATAGGTAATAGATATGATTGGTCAAACTTGAGTGACCAAAAGATTTTTGCATTGATTATCCACATGAGCTATTTAAAGTTTATTTTACATCTGAGAATTTGAATAAAGTAACAAACTTGATACATTTTCTGATAAAACAGCTTTGTGGATTTTCATTTTAAGTTTAAGATCCTTGGATTCAATAACGCACTTCTGGAACATACGTATGTTAAAATGTGCAATACTGTAATATATCAGTGCTTATTAAAACGTTTAATTTATTCAGGTATAATGGAGAAAATGTTGACGAAGACCTTATTGATAGAGAAACAAAACATCTTCAGAGGTTAAAGCAAAAAATTGAAGAGAGAAAGAAAACACATGGAAAACAAAAGGTGTTAAATGTCATAACTCTAAAGCAGGATGAAGAAAAAGTTTTAGGCTCTAAAAACCAAGTTGAAGTAGAAAAAATCGTTTCTGTTGATCTTGAAGATGGTAGTAAATATTTACCAGATGAAAATAAGACAGAAAAAAGGAAGAAAGGTGCAAGTGATAAAGGCAGTGAATTCAAAGTTCTTGGTTTAAATGACTTTGAGAAAAAATCTCAGGTAATTCCCTCTCATTCATCATATTTTATTAACAAAATCGGTGGCTCAGGGTTTTGAGTGTTTGACTTGTAATCCACAGGTCCTGGGTTTGAATTATGCCATGTACCAATGTGATCTTCCCTTTTTTAAACTTCATATGTACATAATTTACCCGACATTCTTACGGTGAAGGAAAACTCAGTGATGCAACCTGCACATATTGGTGAAGAAATTCAAGATATGTTTGAAGTCCACCAACCTACACTTGGTCAGCATGGTTGACTAGGCAGTCACCCTAACTTAGGGTATGCTCCAAGCCCCTCAGTGGGGATGTATAGTGCTGTGAACTGTGAACAGCTGGGCCAATTTCGATGGGACTTTCACTAGAGTGTAGATGACAAGGATAGGCTACTTTTTTTTAATTCCGCGCCGTTTAAATTACGTAACGGGTGGTCCTATTCTGATGGAACTTTGACTGAAAGATAGCTGGTAGAAGTTAGATGCACATGGGAATGTGATAGATGACTTTAAAGGAAAAAATCCACACAAACGAACTTTGTGTGCGACAGCTTGTTAACACATGATTTCAATGTCATAAACATTTTAACATAGGAATAAAATCAATAGTATATAGACTTATTGTTGCACACTGATTTTTGTGTTTTTTACAGGTACAAAGAGTATTACCACATTGGCTTTCTCATCCGTACAGTGTTTCAAAAAGCCTTCAGAATTTAAATTGTAAGGTAGAAGATCAAACTTGGTTAACCAGCATATTGAAGACAACACTTCTCAGTGAAGGTGTAACTCACCTATTTCCTGTTCAAGAACAAGTTATACCATTTATATTGAATGAACATAAACTACCATATCCTTTATGGCCTCATGATATTTGTGTTTCTGCACCTACTGGCAGTGGAAAAACTTTAACATTTGTTTTACCAATTATTCAGGTAAAAAATATTTATTAATACATTTGACTGATACATTAATTTGCAAATTAAAAATTGCATGTTACTTGTCATTTTCAGGTATTAATGAATCAACTTGGACATTACATTAGAGCACTTATTGTTTTACCAGTACAAGAGCTAGCGGTGCAAGTTTTTAAAGTATGTAAAAAGTACTGCACCAACACAGGTTTACGGACAGCTTTGTTGACCGGTTCGACACCTTTGCAGCAGGAGCAACAACAACTTATGAAATATAGTAGGTTTATCATTTTTTAAGACTTATTTTGGAATAATCAGTACTTAGTAGTATTTCCATATATTTACTTTTTGCGGTCTCCTAAAAAAAGATGTTTAATGGCTGGCAATGTATCTGCAGTTCCCCAGGCTTGTAGATGTCCATGGGCAACAGATCAAACGGCATTCGTGTGATGTACAACACTGGCTGCATTAGCAATCAGAAATAATAAACAAACCTTTCAACTGAAATAAGTGTTTAATTGTATGCTCTTATTTATAAACTTCTCAATAAGGCAATCTGATGCTCATTTGCCTTCTTATTTAAAAATAGATAAATAACGATATACCATTAAAAGGTTTAAATTAAATACTTTTGCTATTCCTTAATGTACTAACCTTGAAATATGCACTATGCTTTTGTATGTCATTTTAACAATTGATTAAAAATGATAATCATATTACAGCGGAGTCATCTGGATGGGTCAGTGAAGTTGACATCATTGTGTGCACTGCAGGGAGATTAGTAGAGCATTTGCAAAACACTGAAGGATTCTCTTTGAAACATTTGAAATTCCTAGTTATAGATGAGGCTGATAGAATCATGGACAACATACAGAATGACTGGCTGTATCACATGGATAGACATATAAGACATGAACATGAATTAAAAACAAATAAAGTTCCTCATTTAAATTGGAATAGTATAAGTGATCAAAAATCATTACCGCATAAGTTACTTTTTTCTGCAACTTTAACACCTGATCCCGAGCTATTAGAGCAATGGGGATTATTCCAGCCGAAACTTTTCTCTGTTGCACCGATTTCAGATTTTGATGGAGGTAGTTTGATTAAAAAGTATACAACCCCAGATGAATTAATAGAAAATTATGTGGTGTGTAATGCTGAAGAAAAACCTCTTATTTTATTCCATCTACTAGTAGAAAAGAAATGGGATAAGGTGCTTTGTTTTACTAATTCAGCTCAATCAGTACACAGATTGGCTGTTCTTCTCAATGAATGGGGAAAAGAACAATGTCTTAAAGTAGCCGAATTATCATCAGCATTAGACAGAGCATCAAGAGAGAAAGTGCTTGAAAAATTTAATCAATCTGAAGTTAATGTGTATGTAAATAATTTTGTAGATTTGCTATTAGATAGGTAATTGGGTTTCTAATTTTTGTTTCATTTTCAGGATTATAAGCACTGATGCTTTAGCAAGAGGAATTGATATTCCTGATTGTAACTATGTCATATCATATGACCCACCAAGGAATATAAAGACATATGTTCATAGAGTAGGTAGAACAGGGAGAGCAGGTAGAATAGGCCAAGCAGTGACAATTTTAACTCATAATCAACAAAATATGTTTAAGGTAAGCTTTATAAAATGATTGAATATTTCTTGAGTCTTACTAGGCCAATTATCACTAACTAACATTAAACTTACTCCTTTAAATAGGACCAAAATTTGATTTAAAGATTATATTTCAGGAACAAATACAGTCTAGTGGGAAGAGTGAAATAAACCAATTAGAAGTATCAGAAGAATCATACAGACATTTGTTGCAAAGTTATGAATCTGCAATTCAAGAAACAAAACAAATCATTCATACCGAAATAAATAACAAAGTGCAAAAGTCTATTGAGCTAAAAAGAGGCATGAAGAAAAAATCAAGAAAACGAAAACATAACGAATAACATAAAAATGAATAGAATAAAAAAATATTTTATAAATGTTTGTTTTATTCACTTTACCCATTATAATAATGTCAAGATGCAACATGATTCACAGTGCCTGCTTAACACTAACAGCCAATTTTGTACGCTTGGTTTCTTCTCCACAAAGCAACCCCAAGGAATTCGTATATAGTTGAACAAGAATGAGCTCGTTGAGAGAGTCAACGCTATCGGTTGCTATTCATACTGTAAGAAAATACGTAAAAATTAAATGGACATATAAAAAGGAGGAGGCGCTAGTGAAGTAGTGAAAGTAATTAAGATAATTACGTTTAAGCCGGCTGGGACTGATATATTATCGATCTAAAATATTACCCCTTTGGACCGAAATAAACTTTGGTTATCTTTACCAAGTCTTATTACAAACCGTCCGGCTCAATAGTGCAGGACCCACAGCCGTAAAAAAATAATTCTACTCTATGAATCAACTTGAATTTGACATTTATTTGTAAATAAACGGCTCAACGGTTTTTAAAATAGAATACTCAAGTTTCTCTTAATTCAAATATTTATTTAAATTACAATATTAAAGAAAAACGATGACAATGTCATCGACCACTGTGGTTCAATCTCATATAGGAACAATAACTTTCGCTAAGCCCGTGAACTGTATTGAAGCTCATTTTTTATATCCTAAATTGGTCATCATAGAAGAAAGAAGAAAAGTGACTATTTTAGATATTGAGTCTGAATTTAACAATGATACAAGTAAACCATTCGTTTTTGATTTGGACGAAGATATCACTGATAACATTTTGCTGGAACATCTTCTTTGGCTTATTCTTAAGTCTTATGTACTTGTAGTAATAAACATCAAGACAGGTACATTAATTAATATAAGATGTAACAATTATGCAAACTATAAAATCTGCCAGTTTGTTAAATTTAATAATAATCTGTGTTTAATGAGTGAAAGTGGCGAGTGCCTTGCCTTGCCATTTTCAACTACAGAGCTAGATAATAATATGAAGCAAAGTGAAAATGACGTTGTCGTTGCTCTTGAAAAGTTACATATTTCTCGTTCAGCATTAAAATCTCAGGAAAGTATTTGTTTATTGAATGAGTTGAATGCTTACATTGAATCTGGTAAAGTGATTTTACAATGCAGGACAACAGGCATGATAGATGAATTGTCCACTGATGCACTGTTAGAATATATTGTACCATGGACCCATTCTGTAGTAATGGCTAATAAATCTAACATGTGGATGATTGATCTCAGAGATTTCAGTACCACCTATCAATTTTCTAAGGAAGTCTCTAAATATTACCCACTTAAAGTTGTCAATCAAACATTCTATTACATATTATGGGATGAAGAAAAGGTGAGTTAGACTTATATTCATACTCTTTTCATATTAAGATAAAGCAAAAACTTTTATACTTTACAAATTGTCTGTGTGGTGGGAACTAACCAGTTGCTGCTATGGACTGTGTCATTTTTAATGCAATAAAAAAAAATAAGATTAACACTATGATACTTTTTATTATACTATTCAAAATAACCATATAACAAAATATTATTTTTCCAGGTGCAAATTAAAAGTGCTTCAATCTGTCATAGTGAAAATGATGAATCTGAAGCTTCAAATAATAAATTAACAAGTAAAACTACTCAAGATAATCTGAAGGTGCAGTTGAACACTATTGTCAGTTCAGTAATGTCTAATATAAAACCTGCCCAGGTATTACCACAGCTGCAGTCATTATATAACAACATAACAGATTTTAATTTTCTCATCAATACTGCCATCAAACTTTGTAAACAAAATATATCATATAAAGTTATTGTTTATCCTCTTCAAGCAAAAGTCTTAAGCAAAAATGATAATGTTTTCGTTAACCTAATAACAGATTTAACAAATAAAATAGATTTACTAGAGTATATACTATTCAGAGGTAATAACTTTTATGAAGATGTTGATTTGTTTGAACTTAACTTTATACAGTTATGTATTTTATTTATATCTAAATCGGACCTGGATCTGGCTTCAATCTGTTGGTTAAAGTATTCTGAAATGAGGCTCACAATTCAACATAATGACATAGTCAATTTTCTTAACGCTATACCATTTAACATCAAAATTGGAGCTTTAATTATTTGGTTAAATAATTTTGTGCCATCTATTTTGGAAGAAAATCCTTTTTATGTTGATTTATTTGTTAAATGGACTACTGAAAGAATTTTTCATTTAGAAAAATCACCGTATTGGCCTAAAATAGGATTAAAACTTATACAAGAGATTATTAATGTTCTAGAAACATCAATAAAGACAATTTCAATAAGGCCAATGTCATTAGACGATTTAGATATATTGAAAGATCGAATTAATTATATAATGGAACTCAAAGAGAAGTACAAAATAAATATGCTGCTGAGTGAGTTGAGCTCTCAGAATCCCACAGAAGTGGCTGTAATAGTGTTACGCCGTTGTTACACCGAAGATTTAGAGGAATTTCTTCAAAATAATTTACCCAGTTATGCTACTAGACATTTGTTTGATTTAGATGATTTGTTGTATTCTTTTATTGAGAGTGAAGCAGCAGTCAGTGGAGGTAGTGTGGACGGTGTCCGTTTGCAACTGTTACTCAATGCTTTTCGTTCAAATAGTAACAAACTTAAATGTCTTTTACAAGTTTTGAAAGTGTTAGATGTACCATGGAACAGTAAAATATTAGAACTTGCTATTACTGCGGCTGCGTCGGCCAACACTGACTTCACAGTCACAGATGAAGATAGAATTTTAGCGCAAGATATACACATTGAATTAAATTATGCTAAAGTGAAGGTAGTTTTGAAGAAGTATAATTTTCCTTTGTCATGCACTGATTATAATTTAGTTATGCATAAAATAATTGATGCTGCATCTATTGATTTATGTGATTTAAAAGTAATTACTACAGTATTACCCCAGTATGCAAATACCAGTAGTATATTATATATTGACAGATGTCTACAAAATTGTGAAACTAAATCAGCATTAAATTTTTATGAACAATTGCCAAGTAAAGACAAAAAAATGTTAATCAAAACAATAATCAACAAATACGAACTTATAAACATTGGAACTAATTTTAATGCTACTCTTGAAAGAAATTATCTCGATTTTTTAAAAAGTACAAAATCAGTTAATGACATTCAAATGAAAACTTTGGAAAACATGTATCATTTGAAAAACTCATATGACATTAAATTGAGTATTAATGCCATGTATGAAGAAAGTGCTTGTAAAAGAGAAGTGGATAAATGGATTCAAAATGATGGCGCATCAGCAAGTTCAGGGCGTGGTAGATGTTTAACAAAGTTGGTAAATAAGGATTTATGTAGAAATTCTGCTCTAATAGCACTTTTGCGGCGAACATCTACAAGTCAAGAAGTCTGCAAAGTCATTGAATGTATGATAACATCTAACCCATGTAGTCAAAAAATGACCCAAATATTGCAATCATTCAAAGATGGAAATAATTCTAGGCTCTTAGTAGAATGCAATAATGTTTTAACACAATTGGTGTTAAATTGTGATGAAGAAGATATACATATTTTAATCACAAGGATGTCTATTTTAAATTCATTAATTAATATGAACGTGGTATTGAAAAACTTATCAGTGGCATGGAAATTCCATTATATATTTTTACCAATTTCTTCAGTCAATGCATTAAATGATTTGATTGATTTTTATAGTAAAATAGCAACAGAAGAATTCCATTTGGAAAGGGAAATTCTAAACATAAGTAATAAAAACGACTTAATTCCATTCAGGATAATTTCGTACCTTATGGTAACAGTATTTGAAATGGAAAGAAGTTCATGTGATGAATTGTTGAAAGTAAGAGATGGATTAGCGAGAAAACTGTTAAGTAAAATAACATCGTTGCAAGACATTGATAACGCAGTACTGACCATTTTATTAATCATTCTATCTCGATTTGAAGATGAGAAGGATAACATGTGGGTTTTGGAAATTCTACGCGCACAAAGTGAAACGTTGGCGCCTTCCATTATGCATTATTTATCGGTTCCGGTGACACGAAGTATATTTGGATTGAGTACAATTTTGCCTGGAAACATAATCGCTTACCCTCCTCAATATATATTAAAATCAAAATTCAATATAGAATTGTCAGAAATAGCTTTGCCAGATGGAACTGAAGAAACTTGGGACGTTAAAGTTGTTCTTTTCCATGTATTGAGACAGTATCCTAATACTACGCTAGAACGGCTTCATGATTTATGCCGTACCTTCAATGTAACTTTAGATGATGGTTTGTCTTTGTTGCTTATATCTGTCTTAGTTAATTGGAACTTAAAGTATAAGTTGATCGAGGATGATCTCGGTTGCCGTAAACTAAAATTGGAAAGTGATGAGAGAGAATTGATATTAAAATGCCACATAATCTGGGATAGCATAGAAAAAAGAAATTTCATTCAAGATATATTAAACGATTTTTGGAAAAGTGGTGAAATAATATTACATGGTTCAGTAATATCGATTAATCCCTATTATTATGAAGTATACTTTTGTATATATCTCTTGCTATTTGGTTCGAGTCCAGAACTCCGGAATAATAAGGAATATTTCTTATTACACTATTTAAAATATTATAAGAGAAAGGGAACTCCAAAGCAATATGAATATGAAATGTTTTCTGTAAAAGGTATGTTTCCAGAAATAGGCTATTACCGACTACCTTTTCATCTATTTATGCGAGAGGATATGTGGACTCACTTAAAATCTGAAATAACTTTAGAAACGTATGAACGATGGCTACAAATTGTGTCAATATTATCGCTTAATAAGGATTTGCAAACGGCAAGGGATATGATTTGTAGCAACGCAGTGAAACAAACTATGACTTCGAGAACAAAAAGCGAAGAAGCGACTCCAAGTTCAAAGGAGAACGAACCGTGGCGCTTAACGTCAAGAGAAGAGCCTTTGCTTCGTACAGCTCATAAGTGTGTCCGCCACATTGCCAACATGGAATGGGCCGGTGCATGTCTGTTCTATGTTCTACAGGGCTGCGCTCGTGGGGCTGATCAAGTGGCGGCAGCACATTTATGTTTTCAGTTTTCTCAGCGTTGGGCAACTCTTCAACCTGGAAATCGCGCCCTTCGGCAAATGGAACGTTTATACGCTACTTTATCAACACGGCATGCATTGCATAACATAGATTGGGCTTGTGAAGAATTTATTCGATTATCCACTGAACCAGCACAACTTATTCATGCCATGTGCCTTCATCCTGATTTCGTTAATAAGATCGCACGCTATGATGTTAATCGTGCTGCCAATGAAATAGCAGACAAAAATAATATAAACATAAGTTCTATTCGAATACAAATATTAGAAAGTTTACTGGAAAAGAACGAGAAAGAAACCGACTCTTTGCCTGGACTAAACACAAAAGAACTTATAACTGCTAAGTATATACTGAGAGCAACATGTTCAAAAATGGCAGCTATTTATTTGTCTAGAATTGCTTTAGACGACGAATGTGAATTTAATAAATGCAAAAAACTTAGAGCTTTTCAATGTTTGATGAGTGTTGTAGATTCTGACACTGCAGTTAAGGTCACTAACCGGGAACGTGATTCTCTTTGGCATTTACTTTTAGAATTATTGTATGTTGTTAATCTTGAAAAAGTTGACATGCCCTGGGTAGTTGCAACATTTGTACAAGATAAGGTTCAGGCCCTTCAACAATTGCTCCAAGTTGCTAACGGAAATATTGAAGGCTTAAAAATCGCCGCGGCACTGGCTTGCAGATACGGAGATGCACATCTTATACGTGAGCTAATTCCTTTACTAGTTCGAGCATCGTTACACGACGAACTAACACCTTTACTATTAAAATCCTGCAATTCTCTTGATGAAGTTACATACACGGCTTGGCGTGCAGTTATGCTTACGCCCTTCCAGAGGGCAGATTACCCCATTACAGAACGACAAAAGAAAAAATGTCTAAGAGTTTTAAATTTACTACCTGTTTGTCCTTTGATAAAAGATGAAGATTTGTTAGAGATATGGAAACATTGCGTGCGTTGTAAATGCCTAGGTCTCGGTTGCTTAGTTTTACCATACATGACACCACAATCTCGGCAAAAATTAACTGAACTTCAAAAAATTGATAGAAGAAATCTTATAATAAGTATCAAAAATTTACATGCAGAGTCGTATCTTGTTCCTGGTGCTATGATTGCTCTTGAGAATTTGGGTTCAAAAACATACAGGTAAATGTTGTTTAACCTTTCAAACATCTCGAGGGGGAGATAAAATTATGTTTTGCGTAGCGAATCGTAATTGAAAAATACTGTAAAAACGAAAAATCATCATCACTCGGAGAAATCATGTAAACCAATACTTAAAACTGAGGTTTTTCAACAATCATTCCGCAGTAAGTATTAGCTTATCAAAATGATAGTAATGTTTTCCACCAGTTTTTAATAAATGTTTATTGTAATTGTGTCAAAAAAAATGTAAAAACCTTTTCTTTTGCAAATGATGATTTGCTCATAAAACTTTTTTTATTCTTACCTTTAATAAAATGTGAATTAATTTCTATGTTTGTATTATACTTAAGAATCATGGTCAATATGTAATATTACAAAATGTTATGAGAAAGTCTTCTGGTGAGATGGTGGCAAGAACAAATGTATATCAAATGTTGATGTGTAAATAAGTAAATAATTGAAAAAGATTTTCGGCTTTCCTTTACTACTTTCAAGCTACTTTATTTAACAAAAATAAAATTTCAGTTAAGTTAGCATTTAAATTATGCTAATAAAAAAATCTTGGGTTTTTGAAATAAAGACAAACTCAGTATGCTAACCTATACTTACAATACTTGGAAGAAGGTAAGTTCTTTACTTGAATCTCAAGTAATCATTGACATTAAATAAATTTATCTAACCAAGACATTTTATGAATCTTTTATTCATCTAAAAAACGGATTGCAAGTAAATGACAATGATTTTATATGATTTACCGCTGGCAGTGCCATCTCAAATAAAGGACCATAAATTCCATGTCCACAAGCAAGTTGTTCGGGCGTTTCATTTGATTTATTTTTTCTCTGAGTAATATTTACAATGTCTTCTCGTAATAACAATAAAATTAAAGTTGATTTACTATGGCTTAGAGCTGATGCTAAATGCAATGGTGTTTGTTCTGCAACAATAAATAATATACAATTATAGTTTTTACAGAATAACAGATATTAAACCATTTTGTTTTTTTTTAATTACCTCCATCTGATAAAGCAGCTGGATCAGCTCCTGCCGCTAATAGCCTTGCAGCAGCTACATAATTATTCCAATTGCATGCTGAATGTAATGGGGTCCATCCTACCTCAGTTCTTGCAATTACTTTTGCTCCAGTACTTAATAAGTATGCAATACAAGCTAAATGATTTCCATATGCAGCACGGTGAAGTGGGGTATAACCATCTGAATCACTTACATGCACTAGACTGGGATTAGTTTTTATGATTTCCTTCAAAACATCTAATTCTCCATTTTCAGCTGCCCATAACACATAATCAACTGGATTATCTGAAAATATTAGAAAAAATAATCGTGTAATGTTACTTAATTAAAAATTAGAAAGATGTGAGTATATGTAGACTGTGTAGGACGATAAATAATGTTTATCTATCTGTTTCTTTGAGAAATCTAATAACCAGACAACAAACGCATTTTAGTTTTGTTTACTACCCAATTGGGATATGGTTTTTTCCCGTTGGTCCGATCGAGCCCCACAATCCTTCGGTTTAATGGGATTTTTTTTGCCATTGGGCTCATTGTTTCTATGGATTTGACTACACACCTTTTGGATTTTTTACAATGTCTACGTCTTGATCAGCGTCATCCCATCCAGAAACAAACATCCCAGATGTTTCAGGATTTGTTTTACGTCGCTCAATCTCTTTGGCGATTTCTTCATAATTTCGAACATTTACAGATTCCTCTTCTGAATCCGACATTATTTAAAAGTATTTTGACAAATCAACTCCACCAATTTATAAAGCAAATCCGATGAAAATGATTATTGAGACATGTTTTGTTTTCTCGGATTAATTGAGCCTGATCGATTTGACAATTATTATCAACGGGAAACCATATTATCATATCGTGGTAGAGACGACGTAACTTAAGTAATGCGTTAACTTTGATTTATTTTGGTATTTGGCCATTAACAATAACATTGTTCCTGTATAATTATAATATTATTATTAATTGTTGCCCGCTAATATCTATCTTTCTGCATCTAAAAAACTACTAATGGTGTATATCAGGGGATATTTTATTAAATTAATCAAAAGTTATTTCCCAAATTGATGACACGATGCTACAAGGTTATATCGTCCTCTTAAAAACAATTGTCAAATCTATCAAGTAATTTTAAGACAAAAATAGAATGTAGAAAATAGACTTTATACAATTATATTCACTCAGTTTTCATTAAAAATTGTTTGTATGGATTAAATTCTAAAATACTAACAAATCACTTTATATTTATTTATTGTCACATGTCTTAAAACGCAAACAAAACACAGCTACTAAACTACCAAAAAACGAAAACTAATGTCAACACTGAAAAGTGGCCATGATTTGATTGGTAATATATTTTCAACATGGCGTCTAGCCTAGTTGTTCGGAGTGTGTGTGTGTGAAAGTGCAGTGAAATTATGTTAATATCAAGTGTTTTTAGTGATAATATTAGTTTTTAAGTGAAAACAGCGTGCATTAATGCAGTGGTTATCCTATAATGGCTTTGGATTTACGCTTGCACTCTCCTGTAGGCGCGGAACCCGTTGTTTATACATGGCCCCTCACATCGGGTCATGGCTCGGTAAGAAACTTATATTTTGAATTATAGGGTTTCAAAAACAAGTTGTTGTGATATAAAAACAAAGTCAAAACATTGGAGGAACTCGTAAAATCTATTGTTGTTACACCTTCTTACTGCGAAACATACACAGTAAAGTTATAATTATGAATCTTAGAACATGATAAACGTTTTGTTTTTAGTATCTTACATAATTAGAGGGTATAAATAATATTAATAGGCCTTACAGTATTATCGTACATATATTCTGTGGGTAGGAGATCTCAGAAAGTGTATATGGTATTGCTCACATCACATGGGTAGTGCAGAGTGTATTGACCTCGTGTTTTGTCAAGGTGTCGGCTTTTTTTTTAGATATGTACACACTGTTGCGTAGTCTTCAATCGTCATTTATTTACATTTTACACTTCCATACTATGTATGTGTAAATGTGGTATCAGGTGTCAAAACTGTGTTACTTAATGGGTTATATTTCCATTTTTATTGGGTTTTGTTGACAAAGATCTATTTCTATCATTACCTTATTATTAGTATCAGGAAGTGTTTAAAGTTTATTATTTACTACACATTTAACTACCAACTATAGTATGGGTAAACATGTAAAATGTTTGTGAATATTAGTGAATATAAGTGGTATATGTTTTGTATCCATTTATTTAATTTACAATTAATAACTGACTTAGTTTAATCATGGCACTGAAAATACATATAATTGAAAGCAACCAATTGTTGTTTGATTAGTATACAATACAGTGAACTCTATAAAAACACTAGCCCAATCCGCTGAGGGAGAGCCATAAACAAAAAATAGAACTATACAAAAAGTTTTTAACACCCTTAGATTTCATGACATTGAAATATTCTATAATACTACAAACACAGTTTATGTATGTAATACCAATGTTACCCTTGACCTAATTTTTTGTTAAGGTGGTGTGAAAATTTTTTAGCTTAGTATTTCACCTGTTGCACAAATTATGTATCCTCATCAAAATACACTTTTTAATTATTGAATAGCTAATAAAAATATTTAATATGATTATAGTTATCTACTATAGTAAATGTCAATTAACTTATCAGATTAAGGTTTTGAGTTAATAGTTTGTTTTTAATAATATTTATCTGCTACATAAAAACCCTATTTGAAGTTCCAACAGGTTAATATTAACATAACCAATATATTGTATTGGAAATGCAAAAGTTTAGATGGATGGATGGATGTTTGATACAGGTTGTAGTCTAAACGGCTGAACAGATCTGGATGAAATTTGGTATAGATGTAGAGCATAGTTTGGAAGAACAGATAGGCCAATTACTTTTGTTTTTTTTAATATCCCACAGACGGAGTCGCGAGCGAAAGCTAGTATATTGATTGTATAACAATAATCAATTATCTGTCAATATTTTTAATTTTAGAGGGTACTCTAAAATAGTTTGCCCCTATGTCCATATTATTATGTGAAAACTAATATTTAGTAGAATTAAAGCTAACTAGTGAATTTGTCTTCTGGACGAAGGTTATATGTTTGTAATTGATGATTTATAAAACCAATATTATCAAGATTCTAGAGAAAAACATTCTTGTCAACTAATAATGCACCTGACTTTTAATCTAGTAAGGAATTGAACTATGACCTTGAAATTTTCAATTATGGAATAGTGGTTTACAAACACAGAGTGCATATTAAAATGTTTTACATATTTTGTTAAAAAGTTGTGTAAATATACAGGACATCAATGCGACTAATTTTTCAGCTTGTAAATATTGATCTAACTCCTGGAATAATTCATAAAATAATTATAATACATTTGCAATAAAATCTGATTTAAGAACTATAACCTCTAAAGTAATATTTATAAATTAGCAAATGTTTTTATAGATGTTTCTTTTATGAAAATTACATTGTAATATTTTTTCTTTATATTATTAATACTTTTTTTAACCATTCAGTTTCAGTAATAATAGTAGATAAAAAATACGTGAATTTAAAAACTAACAAATGCACACTTTTTAGTTAAGAAATTACATTATTCCCTTTTTTTTATTAAAAATTCTGCAATAGAAATAACAAAGTCAATAAAAATTACCCCAATTCATTACTATTTTAGAGAGGTAATACACATTTTAAGTGATGTTAAGTTTTGTGGTATTAAATGGTAAAGTATATTTTTACATTGTTATGATAGACACGAAGTCACATTTTGAATCATACAAATTTATGATAAAAGTAGCAAAAATGTAATGGTTGTTATAAAATAAATTTCACGACAAAAACATTTCAAGTTTTCTTTACGGTGAATGCTTAATTTTAATGTATATTAAAAAAGGTTTTTATGAATAGAAATTTAAACATTTACAAATATCCTTCATTTTATTTTTCATTAAATATTGTGGTTCAGTTACATACTGAACCAATATTTACAAGCCAAAATTATATATAGTATGTGATAAATAAAGAAATAAATATGCCACCATCTTGTACGGTTGTATAAAAGTGCATTTCCTTGTTTCAGGACAAGCACGATGGCGCACTAGAAATAGTAGAAACTATAAGGT
>LD688948.1:4168256-4186613 GCA_003118335.3 Papilio memnon
AGTTTAAAAAGTCTAAAGAAAAAATATTACTAGATAGTAAGGTATTCAATTTCATAATTGCAACCGTTCTTAATTATAATAATTGCTAAAAGTAGGCTACTTGACTAGTTGCTATGAATCATTATTCAACATGACCTAATGCCTTACTTGTTAACTGAACAAACAACACTATTGCAACATTTATACCATAAGCGTGTTGGTGAAAAATCTACGTCCTAATTTGATATTGAAAACAAGACACTCCTTTCATTCTATAGTTGTATACAACTACTACTTTGTGTTATTATAATATAGATCCAAACTACACTCTTTACACCTATTGTCTATACATCTCCATCGCATAATTTATGTTGAGTGTTGGATACATATTTTTTAAAATAAAATCTTCTATGATACCAGCTGTTGCTCGCGACTTCGTCTACGTGAAATTTAAAAATAATACATAATATAGCTCATGTCACTCACAGATAAATTATATTTTTAACGGTGAAAGAATTTTTAAAATCGGCCCAGTAGTTATTGAGTTATTTGAATACATCCAAAAATACAAATCTTTCTTCTTCATAATATTGGTATAGATAAAATTATTATATGACAAACAATGAAAACATTTGTTTATGTACCAAAATATTTTGTAAGTTATAAAATTATAACAAACCTGTGGTTAAACAATGCAGTAGGTTATACTTGTGTTTTCTAATTGACATTGTGCTCTAGTTACTGTCAACTAGTTGCATCAGTGCAGGCTGCAGGTAGAGCGAAGGACGCGCGTGTGTGCCGGGGGCAATGGCCGACCGAATGATATTTCGTCTGTAATTATCATTCTTGTATCGCCGCAGCAATTAAACCCGGTGACGCATTTTACAAACGTTTCGGTTTAAAAATTGTAATTTATTAAAATATGCATTAGAAAGTATAAAATTTCAATTTGTAATATTGACAGATACTTCAAAAATTCTTACTATGTAAATTATTCATAAGTGAATCTCAATAAGTCATAAATTATTCTATCAAACAAAACGTTTGATTTTTGGCTTATGTTATGGATCGGAAAAAAGGATCAGTTGGTCTCGCACGTCGGAAATGAGAAGTTGTTTGGCAAGTTGACCCGCAGCCCGCAGCCGCAGTCCCGGGCGGGCGTCGGGCGGCGGGATCGCGGGGGCTGTGCGCTCTGCCCGACATTGCGACCTCTCCTCGACCGGACGCGTTCACTCTTATTTCGTGACCTTGAAACTCGATAAAGAATGTTCAACTCGAATTAATATTAATATCCTTTATAGTAGATCACTTTCCATACTGCCTGTACATCGATTATGTTAGAGATGTTCAATTACCAACATTCTTACTGGTAGTCTATAATACAGATTTTAACAATTAGAACTCAGATTTATTTAATTTTTCTCTTGTAGAAGCTGAATGTTTTTAGACATTTTTATTTAATGATAAAGGTGCGAGCCATTCGTCTTGGAAAGTTTAAGGTGCACACCTGTAACTGCAGAGCGCAGTCAAGTTCCGTTATTTTACAGCTGCTTTTAATCTATTGCCGTCGCCCCGAGCACCTGCTACTGTTCCATAAAAACGGCAACTAATTCAACTAACCTAGCAAGAACTTATCATTTTAATGGTTTAAAAATATTACACGTACTTTACAATTAGTAGTAGCAAAAATCGATGGCTCCTACGTAAATAATTGTCCCCCACAATCTTGCCATTTACACTATGTCATGATTTGTTTAAATGTTGCTTTGCAAGTGATGTAATAAATCGTAATACTGTTTATAGTTCTGTCGTTTCGACTTTCAGTTACAAATAAGCATATATGATTATTTACGTAGGAAACATGGAATTTAAAATGTATTCCCAGTTTTATTTATGTATCTACTATTACTATTATTATTTAGTTAAATATGCTAAATGTTTGAACAGATGGGTGTGCGACGACTTGCCGGAGCTGAAGGCTGCGCTGGAGAAGCACATTCTGTGCGACTATGACACGCACTCTTATGAGAGCATGCGTGCTCTCTGCGACAGATTCAACCGAGCCATCGATTCCGTCGTCGCATTGGTAAGTATTGGTGGACCTAATACTTTTTTTTTCCTCTTGTAATTCCTATGGTGTGACTATCAACAGTATTTTATTGGAATAACGATGTAGGTTTAATGCCAAGGGTAGGTTCCATATCACTAAATGCTTACTCAGTTTGGGAAACCTGGATAATTCTGTTCCCAATAGTGTTATTACTACGTTATTCATAGCATAACTATAATGTTGAATAACTCTACAAAAGTATTTTAAGTATCCTTGAAGCGAGCATTTTACTATCACACTTCCTACTTCCCCTGCCAAATATTGATCAAGAGCGATTTGAAGGCCATCTTAAGTCGTCTCTGAGCGACGTATGCCTCACAATGCACTGGATTTATTAATTTTTATTGTCATTGATATAACCACGTCAACGTCCTAATCGTCCCTTCACCTTATGTATATCATAACAAAACAATGAACTATAATTAGTGCTATATTTGATCGCCTTTGTCGTTCAAAATTGTTAGTAAACAATACGTGATTTGGACGAATATCGAGGTGATAAAGGTAAAGAGTAGAAAATATTATTCTAATAATGTTTTGATTTGATATATTTTTTTGGCCCAGTAACCTTTGTTTCGGCCTTAAATACTCTGCCAATTTTATCCCAATCTGTTTAATAGTTAAGAAAGGAGACAAATTTACGTACTAATATTTTCAATCGTTTGTCAGTATGTAATAGCACCCGCATGGCGAAATTTCAATGTCTATTTAGTCACGGAAGCAATTTTATTGAAAACGATAAATACAAGGTTTTGTCTAGTAATCGCTATAAACACCTAATCATAAAAATCTTGCCCATTGTTATAAAACTTGCAGGCTTTTATACTTTTTTATGTGAATAACTTGTATGAACATCTCGGTGTTCCCGCTGTTCGTTTGCCCCTTCTCTTATATAAAAAAAAAATTAATTGAACTGCGTTATAAGTGGAAATAATAATGGATTAACGGTTAATTATAAGAAATGTTTCGAGTAATATCGTAGTTATTGTATGTTTGCGTTAGGGCGGCGCGGTGTTATCGCAGGCCATTAGTACTCGTTATCTCGGAAGGTCACTTCTATACCGATGTTCACCTTCGGAACGTGCTGCAATACAGTTTGCTCTACACTATCAAGTTTCTAAACATAATTGCGCAGTAGATCTACTTTATAATTTGCTATATTCTAATAAGGATTATCTAAAGCCCTTTAACTACACCTTGCCAGTTCCTTCTGACAAACGTGTATGTGTACAGGTGGTAAAGATTGTGTCAAGTGTTAATGACTGTTCTCGAATGTAACGATAAAACTTCCTTTATAACTAAAATATATATAATAATATTTTTCTAAATAGTATCAATATTTATTGTCTTTGTTGTATGAATTAGACACTTTTTATGAGGCCAACTTAACAAAAGTCTAATGTTTATTTGTATATTAAGAATGAAACGGTTCTAACAGTAATCATTATAGTTATTTCCTTTATTCTAAAGATCTGCAGCACTTTACACTTGGCATAGTTTAGACGTCGCGGAAACATCTTCAATGTCACCTTTATTTATTTATACACTTCCTAGATGTACACTCCGCAGATTATTTGCGTATGAACTGTAAACATTTCGCATCTACAACACGCATAATTCACCGTTTGACCTATTTCCTCTAGTACCGTGTGCAGTTTAACGTATAATACAGCGAGATACGATTTTTTTCAACGCTACTTTTATACAGGGCAGCAATCTTGTACACACAACGATCATACTGTGTACCATGTGCGAAATGAAAGAGTGAATGTGGGCCAGCGCGGGGCCGCGGCGTGGGGAGTGGGGCGCGGCGCGGGGCGGGCGGAGGCGGCTCGTCGACTGCTAGAGGGAGACACGAGGGCCAAGATGGCGGCGCTGACGAGGACGCAGCGATCGATGTCCGCAGCAGACACCGCGCGAGTCTACTCTATTTATAAGCGTCGCATACCATTTCTCACCGCGCCGTCGAAGTACCTCACAATAATAGGCCCGAAACTATTCCACAACACATGTATACCTCCTCCTCCAGCTCCTTCTTTATTTAGTGTAGGAAAGATGTTCGTAAATGATATCTCATCGCTTACGTAGCCGCTACCGCTGTACTTGCCAAGTGCGTTGTTGTATTTATAGAGGAATGTATTGTTTTAGTCTTTGCTTTGTACTTTCGATGCTCTCTTAATGACTTGGAAGTTCATTTACCTTTGTCCTTACTTCGTTTATATCATTAATAAGATTTTAAATGTCAATTGCCGACTTAAAATACAATGTAATATTGATAGTTGTGGAATAATTTTTTCTTGTAATTTTTTAAAAGAATCGATTATATTTTATTATACACTAGTCTTATATAATTTTAGGATATTAAAAAAAGACTACTGCAAATAGTTTAGTAATTGCTAATTTTTAGAAATATGATGGAATCATTGTCGTTGCCTCCAGGGATCATCATACAACAACAACGAATAAAACAATGATAAGTAGTCTAACAGTTGCATCTTTTTGCACGGTGCCTACTTTCAGGTTTGGCCCAAATACAGTTATTACGGTTAACGACCGTGTAGATACGCCGCAAAGAATTGTCTGTTTGATGTACAAAATTGTAATATTAAACTATAGAACATTTTAAATGAATCTGTATGCAGTTTTATCAGTAAAATAATAACTTCTAGAAATAGAAAAAAAACTTATGTCGGCCGTCAAACTCAATGGAGGTCTAACCTTGACCTTGTTTCTTCCTAGGCTATTAGGCCTATAACGATGGCTTGAAACGTGGACGAAATGAAGTTATAAGTTCAGGGACGCAAAACATTTTTTGGTATTAAATAATATGACTACACTTCACTGTTATGTTTGGTACCCATCAAATCTTGATGTAAACCAAATTGTATTGAACAAAAGGTTTTTTTTACCAGTTAGACTTTATACCTGATGGTATAAATTGGCAGAAAGAAAGACCTTGTGGGCCGAGTCCACGTGGTCGGGACAAAGCCAGGGAGATGATAATGAAGAAAGATCTAAACAAGTTTTAATTTTAACGCTTAATTTAAATGTTAGTCAAAATGAGGGCGACAGTTTAGCGGTGCTCATTTGATTTGTAAATGTGTATTAACAAAAGATTACAATAAGGCTCGGCGATGATGTCACCGGCAGGCAGGGTGATGGATGTCATGCGCATACTGAGCGCGTCAGTAACCTTGCCCGCGCGCGCGTTAGGAAATGTGATGTGACATGTACCAGTAAACGACCACGCTGCCTTGCTGCATACTAATTAAATGTTTTGCTTCCAAATTTCATCTGTAACTTTTAATATTAAACATAAAACGAAAATTTGATAATTTATTGTTGTATTAACTGCAAACCTTTGTTTTAAACTTTGATCTAACCGAATTTAAATGTGATAGGTATTCGCCTGTTTCTACACGGACACGGTTAACTGTTTATTAACATTTGTTTACTGGTCGTGACTAAGCTTTATTGTTATACAGTTTTGTTTTACTAAAAATATATAAAAACCCGTTTGGTTCAGTTGCGTAGATTGCTCAAACGTATTACTCTCTAATTTATTTACATCGTAACAAAATATACCTGGAATTTTTTAAGTGTCGACATTTAAATGTCTTAAATATTGAACAAATGGTCAATAGAGATTGCACTGTACCGTCTCAACGTTATTAGAACTGTTATTGTTACGTGTAGGTTGTTAAATTACCTTAAAACTTTCTACTGCGAAGCATCAATGGAGCGTTTAACAATTGAGAGCAGGTAGAAAAATGGCGGACTATGGTTAGGCCCCGACAACAATGCACATTGAACTGGGATATCGAAGCAACTGCTAAGACTTTTACTATTTAGTTCGGTACAACTTTATGCTGTCTAAACACACAAATTTGCAACGCTAAATTCGTGTCTGAAATATTTTTCGTTGTGTTACGTTGCTAAAATACATTATTCATAAATGTCTGAAACAAGTTTGTAATGATTATCATCTTAATTTTCACTTGATGTATAAAATGTGGTCCAAATCTATTTCCTCCTATTCAAACATTAAAATCTAACATTCTAAATTCAGTCTAACATGAGATAAAATAAGTAGTGAAATTGAGCTCGGCGCTGCGAGACGGCGCGAGGCTATTCATAACTATTGTTACATAGATACTGCCATAGAAAACATCTTTATAGTTTGTGAAAGTTTTTTGTATTAGAAACTTTCAGTCGTTGACATTAGCGTCCATTATCGAGTTGATTGACCTCGGCATGCAGACAGGCTGCCCGAAAACTTGATCGCCTTCTCTTATTGTTCAAAAATGCATATACGACTTTGAATATTCATGAATCTTAGTTCTAGTACCATTTCTAATTCAACGCGTATCATTCGATAAGATGTGTTGTCGCGAGTCGAGATGATAAATAGTATTAGATTAGATATGTAATCATTAAAAATATTTCTACTGCGAATTGTGATAGAGGTTCGTTGCGGGTCGTGCGCGGGGGCGATGACCGCAATATTGAGCGGGCGCGAATGTCTCACGTAGTGTTAATGACCTTTTTTTTGGCTGCGCTAGCGTCGCTCTAAAGTCACTTATCAAGTTCATTTTGCAATCCTAATTTATGGTCTTTGAATTTGATTATAAATTCAGAGATCATATTTACTTTTTTGTATAAATCTACCAGAATAAACAATTTGCGATTTTTAAATCACAACAGTCATGAAATCATCAGCCCAATTCTGATCTGCAAAGAGTTTTACACGTGTAGGTATTCTAGACAGATAAAACCTTGATGTAACACAAAGTTTAATACAATAAATTAAACGAACCATGAGTAGTTTTATCGCGGGAAGAAATCATTTTCAAGCAACGGTTTGTATGAACCATTATCATAAACAAAATGATGGTGTACATGCATTTAATAGTTTATACTAACTACACAATATACATACATTTATGTTACGATTACATAATCTTTTTTCATAAAGTACAAATATTATAAAGGAGAAAGATTTGTATTTTTGTACGTATTCGATACACGTAAAAACTACTGGGTCGATTTGAAAATCGTCTCTCACCATTAGAAAGATAATTTATCTGCGAATAACATAAGCTATACTTAGCTATATTACTAGCTGTTCGCGTGCGTCTTTATCCGCATGATATAATATAAACGTTATTTCATTGTTTTCATTTGTCAAATTACCAATTGCAAATGTCAAAATGACATGACATGATGACAAACCATGGCAATCTTGCTTCCTTGATGTTGGCAGCAACTTATGGTCTCTTTCCCACATTAGGGTTTTTATCCAAAATATTTACCCCCTAAGTTTAATGGCGTAAAAAAAATATAGAGCCTAAAGCGTGTCGTAAGTGTAGGGCTCTTTATTAATAAATTAAAAAAAAAATGCTGTAATTGCTGAGATCTTAGGCAACAAAGTAAAGTATAAGTGACAAAACTGATATTTCAGTCACTTGACAGCCATTTTGATTAAAAGTGGATTGAAATCAGTAATACTAGTAGGTAAGGTTTTATCTAGAGTTCTTGTTTTTATGCACTATTTTATGGTTTTAAAGTTTATTTTATCATCAATTTACGTTTACACTGAGATCGTAAAAAATAGCGTAAGATCCCCAATAGCATTACGAGGGCAAATAGTAACATGTCGGTTGTTGGTACACAGGGATATCTAGTCTAGGTATTATATAAATGTGATCGACGTTGTGAATGGAGAGGCTGTGGGCCGCACGCTGCGGGGTTGCGGGGTGCGGGGAACGTAAACAAACAAGGCGAGGGCGCGGCGGAGCGCTGCCCCCGGCTTGCGACTTGAACCCAGTTGTCGCAATCGATTACGTACACAACCCGCTCTCGTTGCGTATTCGTAGTTTTTTTTTTAATTTATTTGTTTAAGCCCCTTGTATCATTGCTACACTCTATATTGAGCGATTTTTATCGCCATTTCATACGATTCGAAATTCTTTATTTCACAGCTATCGTATTCGTATGTCATATTCAAGAATATGTAGTTATATATTTGAATGTAAATAAGTAAAAGAGGGCAGTTATATCTGATATAATGAAGATCTAGATCTAACGCGTTTGTATGATTTATTAAATTTATAAAGTTACATATGCATAATGTTTATATTTCTATGCCATAGTTAATACGAATTGAAGACCAACAAAAATAAATCAACACCATGTTTGGATGAAAATATCTCAATCAATAGACAATAATAATCTGTTCAGTGAACAGCAGAATCATGCATTGCATTGCATTGACCTACTTTATTCGTGACCTTCGCGTGCGAAAATACCTACGACTCGCTGCGGGAAAATTTATTTTTGAACTCATAAAATCTTTACTAGGTTAACTATTATAATGCATGATATCCGGGTACGCATTTAAAGAATATTATTACTTCATATCACCAACTAAAAAACACCTATTGCTAAGAAAGGACAACAACTTCAAGCATTGCCATAAACATGCAGTATACTATTATTTTCTGCTTCACAGTCTCTTCTCGTTATATGATACTACTGGTTGTTTTTGTCATCCATGTGGTGTCTATTCTTGAATCTCACTTCAGCGAGCCACAGAACGAATACTTTGTTATGTTAAGTAAAGTTTGGGATACGGATTGCAGTAATCTCGTGTATTTAATTAGACCTTTTAAACGACCAATTACCATATCCGTCCCCGGTCAAGTGTCATTGATCGTATTTTAGAGATTCCTGTTTAGCTGTGGACTAACACAAAATTTATTCATATTTGTACCTCCACATGCGTTATTTCTGAGATTTATTCTGATCGCTCAGCGTGTGGTGCACTTGTGTTGAGATTTAAATGTTTCTATTCTCTTAATATTCTTATGAAACATGTCGGCCGGGACTCGACAATCAGCAGTTTTCGCTTATTATGTTATACTTAGTAGTAGTGGTTACCGTTTCTGCAACTCCACGGCTAGGGAGTATTAATACTTAAAAATTAAATGCTTTTGTAATATAAATTAAGTAGCTTATTTTGGTAATCGCATAATATAGAGTTGACTGTGTCTGTACGCTCTTCCTATAAATATAAACTTGTTAATAGTAATTGTATGCAGTCAGGAATTAAACTTAGTGATTATGTCATATTTAACTACGTTGTCCACAATGACGGCTTTCAAATTCCTACCTTGAATTTAATGCGTTAAATTCCTCAATAGTAATAGATAGATACATTCGGCTTTCGGATAAGCCGAGCTGTGTAAACGCTACATAAGAATAGAACATAGTATTACGTAGAGCGGGCTTGCTCGGCGAACGAAGGTCGGCATTTGATTTCTCCGCATCGTGCAGTTAGTTACGTAGTAACATGTTCGTCATGCCGGGAAACTACACTTTCCACCGGAATATGCTTTAACAAATATAACTTTAACTTTAGCACTTTGCACATATTTTGTATTAGTATAGTTTAAACATTTGTACTTTAATTGTTGTACATAAAGTTTTAAATAAATAAAGAAATGTCGTTTCTATCTATTACTATCGTACTAATCTGATTTTTTTCGGCAGGGTAGATAACCCAGTTTTTGTTGTCATCGTCCTGGTTTAATGTCGTTTTAAGTGATAAATAGTTGTCGTGGTTCAGGATTTGTCTGGTTTAAGAATGTCTCACCCACACGTCGCCGTCGTCATAACGTGGGTAGAATAACACTTAGTATACACTTAGGTCAACATTACATAAATATTTATACAAATTATATTTTTTAACCCAAGAACTGGCATATCAGTCTAAGCTTTTATTTACATATGAAAGCTTCACATTTTGCTTTAGATGTATCTAAGAACAAGCTCTATTGTAACAGACATAGGTTTTAGTATTTTTTAACAATGCATTTATATTATTATATGAAAAACATCATATTACGTACAACTTGCATCTGCAAATAATAAATTTCCAATTTCCCGAATTCAAGTCCGGTTTTATTGTAAAAACATGTAATAATTACTGGCATATCATTATTAATAAATAACTGTAAATAATGCCCTTCATAATTGTTTTTAACACGACTCGCAATTTATCCTGAAATGAAAAAAACCCTTCCAATAAAATTCGTGGTAATATTAATAAAAAGAAACTTAACCTTAAGAACTAAAACCGAAACTGTTTCAAGAGAAATAATCTCGAACATATGAAATTCGTTAAAGCGTGCCATGTAGCGTTAAACGCGTTGCCGTCAATTTCAAAGCTATAATTAGTAAGTAGAATAAACATAAGGTAATTGGATCCAAGGTAAACAACATTGTCTCTATAATGTTATGTTTGAGTGGTTTATCGATCGGTCATTTCGCCATGCCGGCAATGTCAAGGCTACGAAAGAATATTATTACGTACTCCGATCGCTCGTATTACGTTTGCCAATCTTAAAAGTTCACTCTTAATGGGCCAACTTTGATAAATCAGTTTCTTCTATTTCATCTCGTATTTCCGTTTAATTCTACAGTTATTTTTGGATCATTGAGAAATAATGATTATATAATTATATAACTATAATAAAATGTATTTCCTAATGTAGAAGTCGATGTTTAAACTTCAGCTTCCTGTTATACTAATTCTCTTTAACCCTCCAATAAAAGGTTAATTTAACAGGAAAGATAATTATTCAGAAACCTAGTAAAGTTTTAGTATTTACTTAAAAGTATAGCAATAATAATAAAAAAATGTGTATGTTTTCAGGAGAAAGGAACATCACTACCAGCTCAACGTCTAAACAAATACCCTTCGCGTGGCTTGTTGAAACACATTCTGCAACAAACGTACAACCAGGCGGTGTCCGACCCAGATAAACTGAATCAGTATGAGCCTTTTTCACCAGAGGTTTGTCTAACATTAACTCCAGTTGAAGCTTCCATTTTAAACTTTTTACTACAAATACTGTCGTTAAATTTTCAGGTTTACGGCGAGACATCGTACGAGTTGGTGTGTCAGATGATCGATCAAATAGATATAACAGCGGAGGATGTGTTCGTGGACTTGGGCTCTGGGGTCGGGCAGGTCGTACTGCAGATGGCCGCAGCGACGCCCTGCCGGGTGTGCGTGGGCGTCGAAAAAGCTGAAGTACCTAGCAAATATGCGGAGGTACGACTTATTTTAACTAAGTTTTTGCAGCTTTTTTCTTTTTTTTTGTAGGCATTCATTTACTTTCATCCTTTATTTCAGAGTATGGATTTGCATTTTAGGATGTGGATGAGGTGGTACGGGAAGAAGTATGGGGAGTACAAGTTGATAAAAGGAGACTTTCTGTCGGATGAGCACAGAGAGAAGATAAACGCGGCGACAATCGTGTTCGTGAACAACTTCGCGTTCGGGCCGCACGTCGACCACCAGCTGAAGGAGAGGTTCGCGGACCTGAAGGATGGCGCTAAGATTGTCTCCTCGAAGAGCTTCTGTCCACTAAACTTCAGGATAACCGACAGAAATCTGAGCGACATCGGGACCATCATGCACGTCAGCGAAATGTCGCCGCTCAAGGGTTCCGTCTCGTGGACGGGCAAACCAGTATCTTACTATTTACATATAATAGATAGGACCAAATTGGAGAGATACTTTCAAAGACTGAAAAATCCGAAACTCAAGGTCAGCAAAAGGGTCTGTTTCCAATCAATTTATATTTCTTAATATTGCTTATTGTTAGAAGACATTGTTATAATTTACTGTGATCCTATTGCTAACCATAATTTGAACTTTAAATCGGTTAATGGGTATCTCTACCTTCTAAGTTAACAACTTCCCCAATAAGTTATGGCGTGTCTTTTAACAGCTTTAAGGTCTTGAATAATGTACATGTTTTTAGACTAACATGTTTATATTATATATTGAATATCTTACAATTTACATATTTGAAATGATCTGAATATTAAAAAAGAATAAATTTAGTAAAATGATATATCGCTACTAATTAATGAATCAATCTGAATTAAATAATGTACTTATAATTGGTATATATTTTCAGGGTTGTCAGAACGGCGCGGAGGACAACGAGGGTGGCAAGCGGCACCTGAGCGCGCCGCCGACGCGTCAGCCCACGCCCGACCTGCTCAATGGCAACAGCAACCACAGCACTGGCTCCCTGCCCGAGCGCCGTAGGAAGGTCGCCCGCCCGCGCCCCGCTGTCAGGTACACACACTCACAACACACTACAATACTTTTCGATGCCAGTTTATACAGAAACGTACAGTACATGTATCACAACATATATTACTTGAAGTGTTTGTATATTCAGGGGAGAGAACGGCAGGACGCGAGCGCGCGCGGCGGTGGCGAAGCGGCGGGCGGCGCGGCGCTCCAGCGACGAGAGCGACGAGGAGTCGAGCGGCACGGACGACGCGCCGCCCGGCCCCGAGCCCGCGCCGCGCGAGTGGGGCGCGCCCTGGGCCTCTGCCGACACCAGTCAGTTACACTATATTGAATTTTGACATTTGCAATTGAAAATTTAACAAATGTAAACAATGAAATAAAGTTTTTATAATTTCGTGCGGATGAAGCCGCACGGGAACAGCTCGTGCAAATATATGTATGACAAACATGTAAAGAGGTTAAACATATTATGACAATGTTGTGATGGTGTTGCAGATCGCAGTCGTCGTACGGGCGGCAAGCGCAGCGCGAGCGCGGGCGGGGCGCGGCGGCGCGCGGCGCGGGCCAAGCGACGACGCGCCCCGCCCGCCGCCATCGCCGGCCTGGACCTGCTGCACTCCACCACGCTGGCCTCCACACTGCACAACGGCACGGTCAGTCGGACACACAACACTACACACCTACACATGCATACAACACGACAGTGCATTTGTTTCACACAAACCCTTTCAATCCCACATCACAATATGTATCTACCGTATTATTCGTGCACAATTTTTTGCCAAATTATCAAATAATGCCTAAATGGAAGCTATTTCAAACACTAGGTTCTGTGTTAACTTGTTATAATATTTAGTGAAAAAACAAAACATAGTTACATTGATTATGTAAACCACAGTTATTATCATTGAAATTTATTGCTTACTCAATTTAGTGTATTTTTATAATAAGACAACAGAAATTAATGTTTTGGTTTAGAAGTATAATGACAAACTTTTTTATTGATCAACAGCATTACATATTTGAAAAAGGAGGTTTCGAAAGACATTTGTGTGTGCAGCATCTGACGGGTTACATGTATTTATTAATGATCCATTGACTTTACTTGATAAAGTGAGTTGATGCTTCAAAGGTGCTCAGGAGGTTGGAGGTCGGTGCTCTTCACAGAGGAACGCCCGAGGGTTTGACATATCTCTTCCTTCGTTGTATGGCAATGTCCGGTAAAGCGATAAGCATGTAGAAAATAGCACGAAAAATTCGCAGGCGCAGACTAACATCGAAGAAATACTCATTAATACCAACCTATCGTAGTGTATTTTTATTTCATTTATTATGACTATATTAGGTATTGTTGCATGGCAAGGCTGATTAGCTATTCTTCAAAGCCGGAAGTACTCTTTTTAAATTTTCATATGGTTAAAGCTGCTAAACAAACATATTTACCTTAAATACCTTATGGATTATCAATGTTTCCTTTGGTTCTTGCAATTTAAAATGATTTCTTAATAAAATTAGAGAGTCTATTATTTCGCTTTTCGCTTCTCAGTGATTCATAAGTAAATTTTGCGCTACAGCTATTAATATATGATATTAAAAATATTTATTTTCAATATAATGGTTATATTTCGGTAGTAGTAGATGTAATGTATGTAAAGATATCTTTAGTATTTTTTAGTTTATATATGTAATAATTAGAAATAATCGTTGATGGAGATAATAATTTTAAAATTAAATACATAAGAGCAGTTCTTTACAAACAACATGATATTGAGGAGTATCTATGATATATGAATATTTAGCTCATTTTATGTAAAGGTAGCATCAGTGTTAGCATTCTATGTTGCCAGCATTACGAATACTTGCCACAGCTTATATTTCATTTTATTTAGTAACGATCAACAGTAAGAACGCAAACTGCTAAAGATGAGATAGTATTTTTTCATCTATATAATATTTATAAACATATACAGTGCTTATTATATTTATGGATGCTTTATAATATTAATATCGAACATTGATTTTTTTTTTATTATAAATAAACCATCGCTTGACTTCGATTCCACCTAAACTATTTTTTCTAAGACTTAACACGTTATATCTTAGGATACAATGTTATTTTTTTAGTAATATTGTAAATCACAATAGGATTTATGTATCAGATATACATGCGTTGTATCAATAGTTCGTGTGCGCGTAGGTGACGGCCCCACCGCCGGGGTGCGTGGGCCAGCGTCTGTCGGCGCTGGGCGTTGCGCTGCAGCCGGCGGAGCGCCTGCACTCGGAGCTGGAGATCCCGCGCTCGCCGCACACGCCCTACAGCCTGCAGCTGCTGCTGGACATGTTCCGCGACCAGTACCTCGCCTTCATACAGCGCCTCAACACGCCGGAGTACGCGAGAGATGTACGCAATCAGATCGAAAAGGAAAAAGTAATTATATTAATTATATATATTTTAGGTTTTCTGTTTATTTTGCAGTTTACTTTGTACTTGCGCTTGGGCAAAATGCACTAATACTAAGTGTAGAATAAATAATTAGTGTAATTACTAGTTGTCATCCAAGTTCTATGGTATCAAGTAGAAGTCGAGTCGGATCTGTTCGTACGATCAATTTCTCATCAAAGTGCATCTTATTCCGCCAGTTATAAAATGAAAATCATGCTAATGAAAATAAGATTAAACAATGTAGTTATTGTGATTTCGAAATTGATTATTACTCGCTTTATTTTCTAACCATGTTGAAGTTAGATAATATGTAGTACAGTGACGACAGTTTTATTTAAATTTAACGTGCAATTCGCTTCTCATTATTTTAATCCTTTCATTATTAAAATCCTAAACTTGGGTGGTCAGTGTGTGTCGCTTATTGTTAAAAAGTGTCATTCGGACACCAAAATATGAAACTTCATTATTTTGTATACCCACATTATTTTTTTAATGTAAGTAACATATAACCGTTATAATACTTCACTGTATAGCCGATTAACATCTGACGTATATGTTGATAATACATTTAATGAATGAATATTTAATCATTAATATTTATCAGAACAACTTGTTTACATAATTTTCCTATTAATATTCCGGCTATAAATCGGCATGCGAAAACCTCGTACGGTTATGTTCTTAAGTAGAATTATTTTAAATATGTGTTGTCTAGCAAGTCCAAGTTTTTTGTTTACCTGTACTTTTTTACTTTTAATTTTCATAAAAATTGTAATCCTAACCTCTATACGAGAATGTTGTCTTATTCTATCTATACACATTGTAATTCAGAAACAAAATGAAAGGACTACTCACTATATGCTGAACGTCCGATAATACTATAACCAGGAATACGTTTGTCCAATGGAACTGTCCGCGTCACGTCGCTACTGCCGCGTGTACTGACAGGTAACCGGTGTTTTGATACCTTAGCAAAATCCTTAAAATACTGTACTTGTGTTAACAGGAAAGGAATCAAAAACTGAAGTCACGCGCGAGTCAATTGGACAAACAGATCAACGTATTGATCAGCGACAGTGTTGCCTTGTTGAAAGCCCGCATGAGTGAACTGGGCATACACGCCAACAACACCGTGGATCTGTTGGCGAAGGCAAAGGAAATCGTCGGCAGGCACAAGGAGCTGCAGAGCAAAGCGAGCAAGCTACAAGCGCAGGTAAGGCTTTTCGCACTATGTCGCTGTATCTCTTATGTCATGTCACATCGTCACTTTGTCCTTACTAATTTAATATCACTTTTTAGGTGAGCAACATCGAAGCCGACCAAGCAGTTCTTATAAAACAGCGAACATTAGAAATAACTGACAAATATCGCCAAATGGGTCACTTAGCGCCAGAAGCGGAGATCAATCAGACTATTGCGCACGATTGCATCCTAAAAGAAATTTCAGCGACGCTCGCGCATAGGAAGAGACTGCACGCTCAAGTGGGTCATCTACAAAACGAAATCGTACAGATGGAACGCGCAAGCGAGCAGAAAGCGGTCGCGCCGACCGTCCCCGTGGCGACGGTGAAACCTCACACCGTCAACTCGAAGCCCCGGAAGATGAGGGAGCAGCGGTCGCGGTCGCAGGAGTGGTCCGACGTGTCAGATTTTGGAAAGATCGAAGAACAGAACCCGGACTCTCACGCACAGAAAATAGTAGAGAACCCTCGGCAGGTCGAGGTCAGCAAGATCGTGAAGCCGAACGTCATAGTGAACGGCTACTCTCGGGAGCCGGAGAAGCACGTGCGCGACGACCACCGGCAGGCCAAGTCGGCGCCCGTCCACCGCGCGCAGCCGCAGCCGCCGCGCGCCGCGCACGCTCCGCCGCCCGCGCACAGGCACTCCCCTCTCAAGCCACAGAAGCCGCTCAACGTCGTCACCAAGGTGCAGGAGTCGCCGAAGGTGATCAACTTTGAGGACCGCCTCAAAAGTATTATTACATCGGTTCTCAACGAGGACCAGGAGCAGAGGAAGGCCTCTCGTCAGCCGACTCCGGCCCACCCGTACTCGAACGGATATGTTCGACCTCCCAACGCGCAGCACGGGTACGCACCTCGCGCGGTGGCCGCGCCCTCGCCGGCCAGCGGGTACGGCCGCGTCGCGCGCGACCTGCGCCGCGAGCGGTACGCCTACGAGCGTCGGCCGGAGCCGCGCACGCCGCACCCGGCGCACCCAGCCCACCCAGCCCACCCCGGGCACAATCCGCACAACCAGCACACCGTGCTCGAGCACCGGCATCACCACGCCGCTCAGCCGGATTACACACAAGTAAGTTTTAATAATAAGTGAGAATTATTTAAACCGAATGACTTTAACTGAAAGGTGATTTAAAATCAATAAGTAATACACAAGTGGCTTAAGAAGATAGAGAAGAGTTGGGCAACAGGTATAATTAATTGAATACTACATGTGTAAGTGTATGGTCTATGCGCGTGTGTCAGGTGTCCCCGGCGAAGCTGGCGCTGCGGCGGCACCTGTCGCAGGAGCGGCTGAGTGCGCCGGGCGCGCGCACCATCGGCGACCTCGTCAACGGCGAGATCGAGCGCACGCTCGAGATCAGCAACCAGAGCATCATCAACGCGGCCGTCAACATGAGCGCGCGCTACCACGAGCCCGCTGCGCAGCACCAGCCCCTCGAAGGTACGTCCGCACACATACATATCTTACACTTCATGCACAACATACATGTATGTATCTGATGTGGTCTAAAGCTATAATAAATATGCCGACGTGCAGGTCTGGCGGCGTGCCTGCAGGCGCGAGTTCTGGCCTCCGAGTACTGGCGCGGCCGGGGCGGCGGGGCGGCGGGCGGGGCGACGGGCGGGGCGGCGGGCGGAGGCGGCGGCGAGGCGGAGGAGGGCCGCCGGCGTACGCCGCCCCCCGACACGCACTCCAACACCTCCACGCCGCTCGCAGACGACCTGCCCGACCCGCGCCCGACAGGTCAGATTTCCCGCCACCTTTCAAAGAAAACTCATATCAACACTACGATATATACTATGATAGGTGCAAGGGAATTAATTTGGAAGACATTAGGGGATTAAAACTTCTATACAATAACAGTACTCGAAATACACTCTTATATACCTACACTTGTCTACTACGACGATTAAATGAGATAAAACAAGTCCTACAAGCCCACCTAGAATGGACATTGCTGCTAAAAATATTTATTACGGGTTTACAAGAAATTCAGTTCTACCTCAAATCATTCGAGACTTCATAGAATATTTGAAATTCTTTGAGAAAAAACAAATTTGTTTCAGATCAGTGCATTTTGTAATTTTAATTGCTCGTGACAACACGTATGCGCATGGGATGGGGAGCGCGAGACGCTTTAGGTAAATAAGAATATAGCCTTTTCATTGTAACGACACTGCGGCTGCGCGACCTTCACACATCCATCACAATCTCGTATTGGATCGCGGGTAGTGTCCATTCTACGGGCAGCACGGGGTCTCCGTCCGCTCTCCGCACACACTGACACCAGGGTTGTTTCAGAAGGCGAGGGCGGCGGCGAGGAGGTGGAGGAGAGCAAGTGGCAGGACCGCATCGCCTTCCGCTTCGACCAGATCATATCGTTCGCCTCCACCGCCATGGAGGACAAGCGGCGGCGCTCCGACGAGGCCTGCAACACCTCGCCCGACTCCGGCATCGGGCACGGCG
>LD688948.1:4186621-4204910 GCA_003118335.3 Papilio memnon
GGGAGCGAGGCGCGCACGCCCTCCCCGCTGGCGGCGCACCACTTCAAGAAACGGTTCTTCCGACGGGAGCGGTGGGGCGCGTGGGGCGGAGCGCCGCCTCCCGCCGCCGTGGACTGGGAGCGGCCGGCGATGTGACGACCGCGCACCTAGCGCCGCCGCGCGCGCCGCTTCCCGCGCACCTCGCCACTCGCCATTAGCGTAATTTACTATCGGAACACTGCCCTTGCGAGATGACGTACGGACGAACACTTTGTAAATATACTAGAACGGCGACCGTTCGCCTCGATATCCTCTCGTACGTTGATCGTCGACTTTGTTATTTTTTTTTTCGAATATATTGTAATGTAATTATGTATATTGGTGAGTTTATATTATGTTTAAGAGTTGTAATTATTTAAAATTAGGTTTAGCGACCGCTCTATTCGGACGCTAGTAGAGTGTGTCGCTCGGCGACTGGATTGTATTTCATGTGTTCATTTAGGTGTTAGAGTTTGAAATACATGATGGTATGCGGCGGCTGCGTGCTCGCGCTCGCGCTCGCGCCGGCCAGCGATGAATGTTTGTTGTTTTATGTGTTTTGTTTTACGATGTTACGTAAGCTCAGCCTGAATAATGTCAATCATTTCTTTCGGATGTCTTTCGTCGAGAGGGCAAATATGTCAACAATGAATTTGTACATAATAATATTTTGTAAAACGATTGAGAGTGATCATTGTATAGTTCTATTGGGTAAATATGTAATGTACGGTAAAGGATAATTATGTAATTTATGTATAGATCCGCGGCCGGATGCCTTATGATACATTAACTCATTACAGGTAAAAAAATTATGAAAAATACTTCCACAAATTAGCAGCAAAAAGCAATAAAATTTACTCTAGTTTTTAATGTACCGATATTACAGATATAAAATGTGAGTCACATTATACATACTATTTATAAGAGTCACGTTTTTTAAATTGATTTTTTAAGTCCAATTCATTAATTTACAAATTGACCACTTTTTTGTAATGTTCGCCAACACGCAATCGGTTAGCGGTCGAGACGCGTGTAGTGCATGTGCCAAATTCTATTATTCGCTTACAGCTAGTGTCACTGTTATATTTTGATAATAGACACGACATTGGCACATTCATATACGTAAGTAACGATAGCACAAATAGCAGCAACAGAACATTGTGGTAAATAATTAGTTATGTAATAGTTCATACCAAATTCAATGGTGCTTCATATACTTATGGTTATGATAGTAAACAAACCAGACGTGGAGGAAAGATAGATACAGTTAAAGGAAATTGTTTAAAAGTTGTGTGTTTCCCTCGCGTCGATGTGGTCCGAGCGCGTGTCCGTCTTCAACACTACATACCAAAGGGATCGAATTCTAATTATATGAAACTATGGTTTTTTACAATCAATGCAATAAAATATTTTAAAGTATTTGAAAATAAGTTTACAAATCCGGTGCCTTAGCGCTACTCGTTTCTAGATTTAACAATATTTAGTACTAGTTGAGAGATCATGTGACAGTTTTGGAATACAAGTAAATTAGTCCGTGTATATTTATATTATACGAAAACGTGATCCAACAAGCGGGAGTACAGCGATGCTGTGAAAGAATAGTAATTCGCCGTGGGTTTTAATGAATTTTACATTTTATATGAAATGTTTAGCAAACACGACATTACAGCTACACCGGTATGCCTTGATATTTTGACCGTGGTATGCTTTTACTAGTATAAAGTTTGATATGTGAATATTTATTCATTACTCCGCTTGTTGGAAATGAGATACATCCTAGTATAAGTCAGTGGCTTCTTTTGTTCTGAGTTTTAGAACTGCTAGAATTTTGGTGTTGATTTTGTTTCATGTCTTCTTAATATATAAAGAGATATTACGATGAAATTTTTTGAACCGTTTATATGACATAGGTATTTAGTTGAAAGTGGAGGTAAACCAAAGATCGGGTGGACGATATTGTCAAAAATATAATAAATATGTAGCTTGTGTACATGAAATTCATACTGTACAAATAATAGATGCAATCAGTTAAGCATGTATTGGAATCGTAACATGGGCGGCGTTTGTTGTTAATTTTGCCTCAAATTATGAGAAGGTAAATAACACACCTGTTACCTCAGACATATTATTGTTCATTTTTAAAAGCTATTCTCGCACTGAATACAAAATGTACCAAAATTCAGGAACTACTAAAATGATATCTGATAAAATAACAATTGATGTTCGAAAATAAATTTAGTAAATATTTTCGCTCACGAAGATTATCCGCCTTCTTAGTAATAATGCTTACAATGAGTAAGAAAACATTTTTTTAACAATAATTCTTAGGTAAATTTGTTCCTTTTATACTTTTAACTGATAGTAGCACCAATTAACCTCAATACTAATTTATTTTTTCATTTGTACTTAGCATTCTCAGCCTTATCAAAATTATAAATGAATTAGTTTTGTGCTCGTAACTAAAGGCTTTGGCCTTTAATTGAATTAAAAGGCTATTATCAAATATTATTGGAAAAATGATATAATTTTTTACTCTGAGGTAAAAAAAATCCTGTTGAGTCATATCACTATTTTTTTTTAAATTCGATTATAGTGTATGAAGTTTGCAATATTTTTTATCAATTTTTTCATGGTATGGGCATATTCGTTAAAGTTAAAGACAAAGCTGTTAAGATTGGTAATTTTTTTACATATATTGTTGCCAAAAGTTAAGTGAATTGAGTTGAGAAATGTTTTATGCTGTGCAACATATTGCATAGATGTTATAAATAGTTTCGAAAGAATGCCCTAATTGAACATTCACTCTGCATGAACTCAAATCTTCACTTACTGGCAACAAACGTTGTTATACCATAGACATCATATTTTATTTTTTTATTAATGTCGTGCGAAAAGAATTACGGTATGTAGGTACATGGTAATGAAATGCCCATACCGCGGTAGTCTAATGTAGATAAGATTTGAGCATGAAATTTTGATAAGAATATGTAATAGTGTAATGGTGATTTACACGAACAATGTTAAATTATTTGATACAAATGAAGTAATTGCGTTTAAGGAATGAGATTCTTTGGAAATGTTTGTAAGACACAAATAGCCATACATCAATGTGACCTAAAATACTTGATGACAATGAAATGTTTATAGCAATTAAATTGTATGTTGTTTGTGTATTACGAGCATCGGTGTGCGCCGGTTTGCGATTGTGCCTGAAAAAACTCATCAATGCCGCTCCAAACCTCAAAATTATGTATTCGTATATAAGTAAGCTTAAATTGGAACGTACCAGTAGTAAGGTAGGATGTATATTGGCATAAAAATTAATCATGACCACAGATCGACTCGAAGAGTGATTACATTATTCAGTTTTGACTAACTTTACTTTTTAATGGGGGAAAATGAGCTAATCAGTGTGACTTTAGTGTCTAAAATAGTACAAATGAGAAGACTTATTGTCGTAAGCCTCTGACTATTCAACATTGCAAATGCTAGGTTTGAGATGTATCCCTGTGTACTAGTTTTATTTTGTACTAAAAGTTAAAAATAAATAATTAATTATACTACTCTGTTTTAATACAAATTACCTAAAATGACCACTAAATAAATCTACCTACCACACCACAGCGTCCACTATAAAGATCATGGTTGTCACCATGACTGACTGCTTTCATTAAGAACTACATCTATACTAGTTCTATATCGTTCAGTGGCGCAGGTAACAGCCACAGAAATAAAATTATCTTACTGTCTCGCATCTAATTCCTTGGTTATTATTAACTTAATATACAGAAAGCTCGCGATCTAAAAACAATACCATAGCTCCTCTAAGTTGAAATAAGATTCGAATCGAATAGCGCGGTTTCCTGTTGTAAAGCCATAAAATGGCGGAAACATGATTGTGAATTTTGGAAAATTATATAAAAGTATGAACGAAACTTTGATAAGTTGATGATACGTTTATTGGATCTAGTATTTTACTAGAAACTAACCAAGCAATGGGCTTGATGATGTTTTCATAAAAAGGATTTAATATTACCCAAGGCTTACTCTTTGTCATTTTATAATAAAAATACTGTCACTGTCACTGTCATTGTCAGGTATGTAATGTCATTCTCATTGTGTCATGGAGTATTTATGAGGTGTGAGCTGTATTTTAGAATTAATCAAGGCTTACTGTGATATTTATATCTAAAACACTAATTGAATGATTGTTAAAAGTATTAACAATCTCATGAGAAGATGGCATTGTGTTCTTTAAAGCAAGAGGAATGTTTGATTAGAAGTTAGCATATTGTTTATAAACATTAAACTGTGAAACAACATCTTTGTGCATCGTTTGCTGTTAATTAAAGTAATTGGAAAGTATGTGGTTGATACTTAACTGAGATACGTATCTGAATTTTTGTTTGGCCTTGAGAAACGTTATTCTACACAAATGAAATGTAATATACGCGAACTCGCTCTTTTGAGCGACAAACCTTGTGTAATGGAAGGAAGACTCAACTACAAAAAAATCACAAACGGAGGATACCGGAATCAAGCAGCAGGTATAAATTAAATAAAATTAAAGTATTCTTTATTATAAAACTTGGCATCTGACATTAGTGTACTTTGTCACATATATATCATTTTCTATATATTATTAAATTTACCTACAGGAAAAGATAAAAATAGAACCACGATAAAACTTATGCGTAATTAGAGCTAAACAACAAATATTGCAATTAAATATTTTTTTTCACTTTATCCAAAATACATAAGTTTTAAAATGTTGTATAATACCCTGTAAACCATTACCTTATTTTCTTAATAAATTAGTAACTTATTTCAATTTATGAGTATTTTAAATATGTCTTAATTTATATATCTAATGTAAAATTATAATCATACTTAATTTTGCTTTATTTCAGTGTTCAAAGAGAGATGGTTTAGACTTATAAATAATTACTTATTTTACTTTAAAATAAGCGAAATGGGAAAATTTGATACTAAAGTGCCAGCTGGTGTTTTTGTGATGGAAAATTCATCAATACAAATGGAACATGGACAGAACATATCATTTTCATTTTCTATATCCTTTATGTAAGTTAAAAAGATTTAAATTCAAGAATTTACTAAATTAAAAAACATTATTCATTGTTGAACATTTTAATTTCAGAGATGAACCAGAAAAGCGGCATTTGTTTGCAGCTCGGTCAGAAGATAATGTAGTCCAATGGGTAATGAAACTGCGGGAATGTTCCTATGAATATCTTCGTAACCGTTTGCACACACTTCAGTCAAAAATCTATTCTATTACTGGAAAGGTATTTATAAATTTGATACCTAATTAAATCACTTTTGTCAATCAACTGTTTTACCAACAGCCGAATACTGAAACAACATTTAAATATGAGAAAGGGTCTTAAATAATATGTTTATACTCCAAATCGCATTATAATTTTGACACTGTCAGGTCATAAGAGGTGCTTATGAAGTAAAGTGTTTAAAATTAGTTTTAGTATTCAATCGTATGACATCAACATGGCAACTCTTGAATATTTGTTATTTTAGACAATAGACTAATTACTAGAGGAACATGGAATATTTATTTTATTCTGCTAACAACACTTAGCACATAACATCATTATCAAAGTTTAAAAATGTATCCATTACTAGGATCCCCTGTTACTTGTACCGAGAAATGACGGCGCGTGTCTGTGGGCTCCCTCGGTACCATTCTCCACCGCTCCAGCTTGCACAAACAACACTAGTTCTTTTAGTTGCCATCTCCACACTAATGGTGCTTTCACACTCGAACGAAGTAAATCCGATGTAGAGGCATACAAACATATACAAACAGAATATACTAAGAGAACTATTTTCTACACTGATGATCATAAGGAAGATATTAAGAAAGAGAAGACTGAAAGCCATGGTTTTACTCTAGAAAAGAGTAAAACATCCGCGTTGTTTGGTTCAAGCAATCCTATTGATCTTACAATATTTGATAACCGACCTGCTTACTCGAGGGCAGCACCAAGCCCGCCCGTCAGAATAAAGCTATCCCCGTCGACGCGACGAGCTGAACTAAACCAAGAAGTGCGGGAATTTAGAGAAAAAGGAATGTATTTGGGAGTTACAGGCATTTTAGATGAGGTCCCCGTACCGCCGAGAAGAAAACTATCACCCAAACCAGAAAAACAAGTAGTCAATAAAGTAAGTAATTCCAGTCGAGAAAATGTATCTGACGAGGCAGATCTTATTCAATTTTAGTTAATCTGTTTCATATTTTTTTATTCCCACCTATTAATTTTATGCCCTTGCCTTGTATCGAACACAACACTCGTTTTAATTTATTTTTATCATGACATCATTGCATTTAGTTAAGGAGATTATGTGATATATCATAATTAGATAGGTATTAACATATTTACCTCCATTTACTACATTATGTACGCTGGTGACTTTCCAATTAATAATTCTATTTAATATAGAAGCGATCAAACTTAAATAATAATATCTTAACTTTTTATTGTGCTAGTGTTTTCATTTTTAACTCACACTTGTTCATACTAATTTGTTTGATTCTTTGTTGAGACATAGAACAATGATGAACTAGTCAAATAATTTAATATTTGCTTATATATTTATATACAAGTAGTAAACATTAGTAAATATGTATAAATTGTGTGTATGTGGTTTTGTTTGAGTCACGGCCGCGGTCCGGTTCTTCAGTATCCTGTTGTATTGATTACAGGTCATACTTTGTATCGCATTCGATTGTTGCGTTTGTATTCTGGCACGTTTTATGTATTGTTTTATTAACGACGAACGATTTGTATTTTTAGATTCATGTTTGTCAGACTTTACTAAAGTAGATATTTTATATATAAAACAGTACTTTTTAATGTACTTTGGATTGTTATAGAAGTTCTGTTGACTTTAAAATTGTCCATTTAAATTTATATTTCAGTGTTTTAAACAAATCCTTAGAATCTGTCACATATAGCCTAAACTAGTCCCCAATATTTTGTACATTGATTTGAAATGTTATATTTAAATAATTAAATAACTGATCATTTATGTAATTTCATTATCCGACTGTCATTGTGACTAAGTAATATGTTGTGCTAGGAGATAAACTTAGAAATACATACTACCTCCTAACTCCTAAGATAAACAGGGTTATGACCATCTATTTTGTGCTGATTGGTTTTTAAATGAACTAAATTCATCGAAAACTTTTCGGTGGTCACCTTTGACAGATTATTTCGGTTAAAACACCAGTGAAGAAGTAATATCTAACTGAAATTACTATGATCTAAATTAATATATGTAAGATATGAAATGTGCTCTCGAAAATGCTTCAAATACTTATAAGTAGAAAATATTATTATAACACAATATTATTAATAAAATGAAAATCATGTATAACCGTGATTTAAATCGTAAGTCTGTAAGAATATCGTTATCTCCCTTTTTTCAAAGTTAATGAGAGAGATAGGAATATTATTATACAGGTGTTTGAGGAAAGTCACAGTAATAGAGTAGCAGGCGACTTGCCAAAACAATGAAACGTGCTAGTTTATTATTTTAAACTTGGCTCGCACTAGGATCCGAGAGGTTTACGCTATTATTTCGCTATCATTAAGCCGAAGATTTAAATTTACGGGTCTTAAATACCAACCTTTAATAAAATCGAATGTATTGAAACGTTATTTTTGAATAATATTCTTAAAAGGTCCAAGCTAGGAATTACCTAGATTGGAATGATCGAAAACTGCCTAATGTAATGTAACAATATAAATGTGTATTTTTGTATCGTTTGTATTCCAAAGTTCAAAATATATTATGAAATGAAATGTTTTTTTAATTATGACTCTATTCCTTTCCTGTTCCCACTTGGACTCCTTATCCACTTGTGCTCTAACTTGAGATAGAGAAATGAGGTGTAAATAAAACTACTATATTGTGAACATGCTTAATACATATATTTTTATATCTCATAAAGAACAGTTAAGATAACTGTTAAATTCACATTTGTAGGCACGGTGTGGTACAACGATTATAAAACTTATATTCGAATATTAAAAGATATTCGAAGATATAAAAATGTTTACAATGTCTGTCCACCAACAAAATATTTGTTCGATTATTTTAATTTCCACTTCAAAACACTAAATTATTCGAGTTTAACAATATATTTCAAAAACATGTAAACAATACAATAAGATAAACTTCTATCTACTACTTATAATATCAGACGACACAAATAAAATTTCTCGCACTTACATCTAAAGGAGATTCGCACGAGTTTTAAACCTAACGAGTACTATATTCTTATAGCCATAAGGCACTTGATTACCATTTATTATTATATGCCCGCAATAAAGTCGATAAATGGTCACTAAGACATTCCCCTTAGTGTAGAAGGGGCTACTAAAGTGACCATTAAATTACACTAAATGCGGTAAGACTTATTAACGTAACATAACTTACACTATAAATTGTTAAACATAAGGTGTCTCAATAAAAGTATAGCTGTATATTTTCTTATAATTCGGTTATTGTAAAATACGGTGCATCTCTCACTAATCAGGAAAACGCTTAAAACAACCGATTTTAAATTAAAGTTGTTCGATATCCAGTGGAATATTCTAGACTAATATTAATAAGCATTAAACAATATTCTTATAATTAATGAGCTGTCTAATATAAATAGAAATGCATGCTAAATATTATGTACTATGGTGTTAAACTTAAAATTATGACTGAGCAGCAAAAATGGACGTTTTGTTGTCCACGAGGCCACGATTTGATAGTTAATTAGATTGACCATATGAGATGTTAATTTTGGGCGACAGAGAACTTGTAATACCGTGAGTCGATACCTTTCTGTAGATGTGCACACGATTGACAATATACCGGTATTTGTTAGTTCTACAATCGAGTGTACGGAGATTTCCGAGAGGCCTTAATTAGGTAATTCCATATTTCGCGTGACAAATGGAATTATAAGTCAAGATGTTGATTTTTTGCGTAACCCGTGGTCTCAGTGTAATAACTTGCTGCTATAGTCATTTCATGACTTGGCGTAGGTTGTTAGTTGCCATTGTATTCGTGTAGTCAGTAGTCCGTGACTTCGTAGTAAAGATGTAAGTTGTTAGTTGCCGCCGTAGTCGCGCAGCTCTCGGTTGCCGAGGGGCAGCGTGGGGCGGTAGTTGTGCAGCAGTTCCATAGCTTCAACGCCGCATGACGCCTCGCCGCAACGTAGCTTTCTCATTAACGCCAACTGAAATGATAAAATTATTGTTAGAATGATTTTTAGGTGCACGTGTTCTTTTTGATTGGGTTCGATGCCATTGTTCACATTTTGCATATGTTAACGCTATATATTTCAGGGGAAACCCCTTATCCTACACGGTCTAAAGATGGAAGTTAATGAATAATTAATACCAAAAATGCAAATCTTATAAGTATTGATAAGTTTGTGCATGTACACAAAAATATCTGCGTTTAAAGTTAGTTAAAGTATTCAAACTGTTGATAGCAGAGGCCCTCAAGATTGTGTGATGCTCTTCGGAAACCGGTATTCTAATGTCAATAACTACCGATTGCCTCGGGAACTAGTTTAGAAACAACCCATCCGACACTAGATTCCTGTTCACTTAACGTAGGTATTTTCCTCTACAATATAAAGCGAAAGATTTCTCGAAAGTGTTATAATTTCTGCGCTGGGTATATTTTATAAACCTGGTTTCGTTTCCTGTCGCGAAGAGAACGTTAAAGATATGTTTTCTATACCGTCATGTTTTATCAGTTATTTTGATGCTATAACATGTAATTACTAACTATCTTTTAAATTTGTAAACGTTACTGAGAAAGTGCGGTCAAAACGTTTAAAAATTACAGTACTACTAAATTCTTTTTTCTTATTTTTAAAGCAGTAGTAGTTAACCTGTTCTCCGGAAACTTGTATGGGGTCCTTGAAGAGTATCCATGTGACGGACTCTGTGCAGGGCGGGGTCGTGAGTGAGCCGGGGTAGGTCCAGTAGGCGGCGCGAGAAGGCAGCAGCCGCGCGGGGTCCAGCGGCTCCGACATCGTCACCTTGTCGCCCTTGTGCTGGATGAACGGCAACAGACGCACCACCTTTTCCAGCTCATCGTGTTTTGAACCCACCTGAAATAGAAGTCATAGTATATTAGTACAGTTTCAACTATATAACATCATGTAGTTTAGTCGAACAACAATATAAAAAAGTCCTATCCAAGTATTTGATGGGTAATATGCTAAACAAGTACTAGAACTGGCATGTGACTACTTGTTTATATTAGTCATGGACAGAGTAAAAAAACATCATTATAAAACTCTCACGTAGATTTAAACGAGCGTATTATTATGTAAGTACCGCTATAAATATGCAACTTGATACAAATACGGCTCGAAAAGGATTGAATTATAGGGCTTCTATAATCTTTGCGGAGGTTATATTTATACTGCAACCACTGGTGTTAGGTTGCTATTGTTTTTGTTTATCTTTATAGTGTAAATATTTTTTTACTTTAAAAGAGCATCGAAAAATTATTATTTTATAGATAGCAAGTTATTAAGTATCTAATTGTAATATTGAATGATAATTGATCACGCGTTTGTTGGAAAGGAAAACAATGCAAAAAATCAGTGTCTTTAAAGTGTAAGGAAAAACCAAACCACAAATATTGATTGCGAATTTATATTGGAACTATGTTAAAAAATAGCCTCAATTTTGCTATAGGAACGGGCCTCCTTGTTAGTCAGACCATTTTTTGTGATAATTGGAATAACTTTCACCGAGCTATTGTTATTTATTTATAACTGGTGCTGATTTATTTTTACTTTCTTCGAGAAAGAACTAAAATGAAATAGAAAACGACATCTTACTAATACGAAATATTACTAATTTTATAAGTACTTCATACAGATGAGTGCTGAGTACACATATTTAATTAGATTTGAGGAAGTTTGTTCAAATCAAATTAGCGAGATGTGTTAATGGCTTTATCAACATTTGTTAATAACAAAGAAAATATTTGCCTATCCTATAGATCTACCGGTATAGGAGTTTTTAACGCAGATAGAATAGACCCGAGATAGAATAGACGCTAAATACGGTTTGTAAAAGTGAAAGTTTATTTCGGAGGTTACAGCTATACTCATTTGTTTTGTTTTTGTCTGTGGCCAGTGTGCGGTTTGTAAAATTTACAAGTAGATTTCACATGCACACGAGGTTATTCACAAGTGACGGATACATTTAATCAACAATACGCTCTGCGGAGCGTTGTACTCTATAAATAATGTCCAATACATTTTGTTTGTTACACTTACAGGTTGAGCGCAAATACAATAAATTCAAATGTTTATATGATAATGTGGCTAGGGTAAAATATTTGGATATTCTTGATTTATCTTGTTTATAAAGATCTTTAATGAAAAATGTGAAAAGTCAACACACTATAACAAAACGCGACGTAATAATTCATTCTATAGTATTTGGTACGTCCGGCCATGACGAAACGGCCATGATTTTTATAAAATACAAAAACCTGTGACTCTGGCCTTCAGATATAAAATATAAGAACGTACGTCATACACATCCAGTTTTACAAGTATAGAAATCTTATATCTCACTAATCTTACTAATATTATAAATGCGAAAGTTTAGATGGGTTGGATGGATGTTTGTCCGAGTTTGTCGCCTAAACGGCTGAACGGATTTCTATGAAGTTTAGTATAGATGTAGAGGATAGTCTGAAAGAACACATAGGCTGCTCCCTTTTTTTCAATTCCACGCAGACGGAGTCGCGGGCAAAAGCTACTGCTTTATAAAATATAATTAAAGGCACAATGCTTACCATCAATAAGACTCCTAGTACGGCGAGCCCGTCTGGTTGTCCGGCAGCCTCGGCGAAGCTGCGGTACTTGGAGGTGTTCCAGTGCACGAGATGCAACTCGCCGGAGAATGCACGGCCGTCGACCGTGTGCTCGGAGCCCTCGCCGTCCGCCGCGCCCCAGTGGCAGTGCCACTGTTGCAGCTTGTACACATCTCCTCCCAGAGGACCGCCGCGCAACTCTGTAATTTATAGCGATTCAACATAAAAATATGGTCTTCTTGCCATTAAATGCTTTGAATTAACATTTGATATTTTTAAATACAACGCTCAGCCTAATCGAAACATATTAAAGTGGCGGCATTATATTAGATGCATAGTTCATCAATCTGTGTTACAAGTGGTTCTTTGAGCAGATGCATTACAACGCTATCTGCAACTTAAAGTCAAATGTCGTGAATCGTCAGCGTTACGTCTGCCCGTTATTTACATCTTATATTGCGATAGTCACTAGTTTCTAAAGTAATCTAAATATAGTTAAACTAGGTATATATGACGACATACCATTGAGAGATCAATCGCACGAAAAGAGATTGCTTTAATATCGATCTAAAGTGTTAGTGACATCTCTTCTTGTTGTCATGGTAACTTTATTAAAGAGGGGCAGAAGGATTAGTCCGTTATACGTTTGTATGTTCCATATAGATCGATGACAAATTTTGATGTAGGTCATGTAGGTAATATTAATCTTTAGCTAACCTAAATCGGTTATACATGCAGTACGACATTTACACGAACATGAATCAAACACAGTTATTCGGCTAGGCCTTCCCAATACGTAACGTAATACAATCCTCTCTTCTACTATCCATCGTACCACAAACCTAAGTTGGGAAAGGCCGTCATTTTATTTGGTGCGGTTTTGCGTCATTTACTTATGTATTACTTGATATTCTTTTACGACTGTGTCATAATGAATACAAGTGTTACAACGAACTACGTATAAAAGCTAATCATTGTGGTCATCTTCTTGCGGTTTCTCCTTATATTATTGGATTACAATCAGTATAAAATTTCTTACTGTTCTTATTCTTTACCTGAGACAGATTGCGTCGTTAGCATTTTGGTATAACTTAAAATTAATTAAGTCCATTTTTATGCATTCTGATAGTATACCGTTCTAGTTCTCGTAGCATTTTAATGCCTTGGATTGTGAAACGGCCTATAATTCACATGTCGGGGAAACATCGGCGGTTGAATGGGAAATTGCTTGTTTGTGTGACGGCGGTCGACGGACGGCAGCGGGCGGGAACGGTATGCATTCGCTGCGCTGCGGAACTTCACGTCTCCCCTTCCTCGCGATAAATTAATAACGCGGTTAGCTTCATATCATGCAAATTCCAATTGATTTTATATTCCAGCACGATATTTTGTAACGATGATGGAAATATCGTGATACAACCTGCTTGAAAAGTTAATTCAAAGATGTAAGTAAAGTCAACCATCCCGCACTGGTCGGGTTGAAAGTCGCTTTCATTTAGGGTAGGGTCGAGCCACTCGGCAGGGGCGTGCATAGGCTGACGACACTTGAATTTAAGAAATATCGTTTGTTCCGACTTTGTTTAAAGTATAATACAAAACTCAACTATTCTGATACCTACGCAATTATATTTAACTTCCGTTTTATGTTGTGTTAATACTTATGTTAATAAAGACTAAATAACACAAACGTGACAATCAAAACATAGATAAAGGAAAATACATATAGAGGCATATAATATAGATACTCAGTACAGCATTTTAAGTATATTTACCAACGGTATGTTTTCACATGTATTAATGTGTTATAATTTTTCTCGTGTAATAAATGAAAGAACTTTAAATCTCATTATTTGATTGGAATTGTTTGTGTAAAGAAAAAAAATACAGTATCCATTTTAGCAGACCAAAGTATCTAATTTATATTTAATATAGGTTCTAGGTAGAACTCTTTTTGTACTAAGTAATTATACTTGGAAATCTGTAATTGGAGAGGACGCGCTCTTTGATGACATTGTTATAAGCAATTTTATGACATCATCTTGAATATCATAAAGAAAATAATATCTTCTCGTTACCGAGAAATTTATAGAAGGGACTTAATACTTAAACATACTTTGGCTCACTACCTCGCAGGATGAATGATTAAATTGTGATCAAATTAATTTAAACCTACTAATTTAATTGTGAGTGATAATTTAATGAAAAATAATAACTACGTTTTGCTAAGTATTCATTAATATGAAGTATCATCAGCTCCCCTACCTTATCCTAGTCCGGAAGGTCGGCGCACCGGGCTTTCGTCGTCCAAATATGGTAACTCTATCATCCGTCATCTCAGTCATCACTCCCTTCTTGATGATGTCACCTTTCACACAATCCATCCATCTCTTTCTAATTCTTTCTAATATGAAGTATAACTAATTGAATAATATAAATGTACTAAAATATCGTTTACAAAAATGATGCCTCAAAATGCCTTCAAATCAAAATAATCTATGTAGATATCTTGTTTGCAATGAAATGAAACAGCTGTAAGTTGTAAGTGCGTACTAAGTAATTATCCGCATGAATGAGACCGTTGTTCTTGAACGTCGAGTGATCCTGACGGTACGACTGGTACGAGTATAACCGGGGCAGCAACGGTACATCGAGAAATGTTGGCCGCGAAAACCGCGGGAAAGGATAATGTTCGTTTAAACACGATCGTAGAAATTACTATCTATATGACAATCTACGTTTACTTATCCAAACTGACACCGCCATATTTTGTCAATTTATGTACTTTTCGAAGATTCAGACAGCAATGTGATGAATTCTTTAAACCCCTAACTGAAAATTCTAAAAAAAAATGTATAATGGGATTGTTGGTAACACCTTACCTGAATCATATCCGTTCTCGTCGACCCGCCAGCAGTACCCAGGGTTGACGACGGAGCGCGTGTGGTTGACCGAGTACTGCCAGAGTAGCGGCGGCGCGCTGCCACTCGAGCTGGCCAGCGACGTGTCGATGTCCACGGGGCTCTGTCGTGCCCCTCGCGCCTCTGGGAACTTCTCTATCCATGTCGCTGGACCTACGAACACAGGTGAAGTTAGGGTAACCGTAAGTAACAAGGGATATAAGTCATTATGAGGAAATTATTGATATAAATGCAATTATCGCTTTAACGATACATAAAAAATATTACCCAGATGTGTTTTAACTATTTGTCTAAGGACTCGGACTTGTAATGTGTTTTTAAAACGTTTATATCATTTTCAAGTAAGAAACTGATGAAGGATGTGAAATAAACTTGCACAGCATATTTTTGCAGCATGATAGGATTATGTAGGTTTTTAGAGCAAACCAATTGCGTTATAGGAACTCGATATTACGTATACCTGTTTAATTGTTATTGAGCAAAAAAACTAAATCGTGTTTCGCACACATTAACGTGTTGTAGCAACGATATTGAAATATCGACAAATTGAGAGTGCTGTGTGTACGCAATTTTTTATGATGTCCAAAGGATTTAGTGCTTTCAATGATTTATGTACGTCAAAGAGTATTACTATGATACTAATAATTCGTATTAAGTCTGTATTTTGTATTATATTACCGTCTGATGAAATATCTATAAAAAATATACCTAGGTTCATTCTACAATGTTGTTTCTTTGGTCAGCTGTTATAATAGGACTGTCAAACAGATTTAGGAATTGTTCGAATTTTAATGATGTTGAATATATTGCAATGTTTTTCCTAGTATGTTTTCAGCATAATTTAAAAAAGTCATATTTTTTATAAAACCACATTACCATTTTAATCATGTAAAGGAATAGCCTACAAAAAAGTAAAATCGAGTTGTTTTTTATCAAAAGTTGAACACGTCTGAATAATCTTGACAGTTTAAATTACAGGAAAAGCGATGTCGCGCGATTACAAAAGCGTGTACTTAGACAAACATTATTTTTTTGCAAATATTAGGATTTACTCGCGTCATGGCTGAGGGAGTGAGGACTGACAAGTTGTTTAGGCCGCGCAGACACACGTTATCTTATCTGTTGAGGGGCGGATCGCTTAATGAAAACGTTTTTATGATGACGCATGACTTTTCTTGTGAAATATTTGACTAACTTTGATTGTTTGTACAACTTGAATTAACATTGTAAACGTCAAGTTATTCATAGTCAAAACTGGTTATTTTTGACTTCACATTTTTTACAAATTTAAAATTTAGTTATAATCGATTAAACATGTTGTCTTAACAAAATTGTTAAAACACTTTTTTATTTGTTAACAAAATTATTTATTTATATCCCAAATATCTCACCAGCCAGTCACCTCATGTATCTCTGTCAGAAAAAATGGACGCCAGAATTTCTTATTTTATATTAAGATACAAGAATCGTGTTAAAAGTTATCGGTCGGGTTATTAATTAGTCGAGGTAATTGATAAAAACATTGCAAGACAGTAGATTTTTTACTTTTACAAATTCACAAAGAATGCGAGAATCAAAACAATGATCAATTTTGTATTACTCGAAAGTATAATTCGTGTTGCATTTTTGTTCTTTCTTGAATTTTAAACAAAGTAAATAAATTACATTAAAAAATAACTTAAAAAATGCAGTACAAAAGAGACACGAATGCTAATTAGTTGGACGCGTGAGTTACCGCATTTCTCGCGCTACGTAAGTACAACTTTGTCCCAATCTTTAGGCGACATTGCATTGCCGAGGGCCAGGGTCACCCGGCCTTGTCGCAAGGAATACTTGCGATTAGCTACAACCGGAAAGGTCGTCATTCACGAATACATTTTTTACACTTAATCAATTATTAAAAAAACTACAGAAAAACTTCTTAGAATTTTGCAACACCATGTAAATTAATGCTTTTTATTTAAGTTTGATTATAACCTCAAAAAAACAAAATAATTACACTGCGAATTTCCAGGTCGAAAGATTTGTGTGAAAATATATTTTCAGCCCTCTCGAAATCGTTGATAAAACTTGATAAAATAGTGTTTCGGGTGTGGAAATTCAAGGTCGTTTTTTTAATTGTTGTTGCTTTTTTATCTACACAAACTGGTGCCGGAGTCCGGAGGAGAACGGAAATGTAATAAAATTGAACAATAACACATTTAAGTGTAATGAGTTCCCACAGTGACAGGCGCGTGTTATTTCTTCGCGCCATTGTTCTTTTGTTTTGATTAGTTACGATCATCTTCCAGGTGCATCTTAGATTATGAAAAAGATTGTAGAAAACAAATTCAAGTGGTTTAGGTTATAGTAATCTTATTATAAATTTCTGACATGTAGGCTGTATGTTAGTGTGTTTAGTGCGTGTTTTTTTTAATAACTATTACTATATTTAAATAGAATTCAATATTCAGTGAATCTATTATAATGTACGTGATTATTGATAGGAACTATTCGTTTCTGGCTATGTCTACTAACTTGAGCAACTTATCCTTAGAATTTCGTATTATTCAAAAATAATGCATAGCAAGTATACTAAAGATTTGCGTAACCGTTAGAATTTTCCATAAATCTTAAACCATCTGGCATTATTTATAAATACGTATCTTAAAATAGATTACATAATGATCGCATATCAATTGACAGCGTCGGTTCGTCTATCAAAATAAATGAATAATATGTCATCTCCTCAATTGCACGCGCCACGGGAACCGGATGTTTCCCGTCACAATATTATAGTTATACTAAACATAATATTGATATTGGATTGGTACTGTGACAGTCTTGATATTTGTAACGGAATAATTATAGCGGTATTTCATAGGTTAATTTAGTCAATTGGTGATTGCAGGGCTGATACTGACATCATCTACTGACGATAAGGCTGAAGTTATTATTGCTAGGATTTTGCATACAAGAATCTCAAAAAATGTTTAACAAATAGAAAAATGTATCTGAATGCGTCATATATAAAAAATTGTAGACCTTTCACAATCTAATATGCATGATTGTACGTTTGTGCGTGTGTTTAGAATCTAAAACAAATATGGATCTCAGACGCGTTTTACGAATATTTTAATACCGGAACATTGCACGTATAAGTAGCACGTAGTTTAGTGGTGACCCTAGCCGTAGTAATAGAACGTAGGGAGCCGGGCCGTTGTCCATACAATGGATGCATTGAATTCAATTGAATGATAGAAGACCTGCTTTCAATGCAACGCGTCGGCGGCGATGCAGTGCGTTGCAACTGCAGGTTTCTGGCAAAAGTAAACAAACCACTGGTATTGTTTGTTTTGTTTCAAATGTTACAATTGATTACATAGTGAGACACAATGATGTAGTAATTAATTAGTACATATCACATTTAATATGACTATTGTTTAAATCTGTTTAGTTCAACAAGATCTAGACAAACAAAG
>LD688948.1:4206989-4217658 GCA_003118335.3 Papilio memnon
CTGTAATTGCTGACATCTTAGGCAACAAAGAAGTGTGTGTTTACGCTTTATTATATTAGTATAGATAGACTATAGATTGGCTCGATTTTCCGCAACTCTAGTTAGCTATAAACTGGTAAGTATTTTGCGTGTGAAACTCGATTTTTATTTTGTTATGTTTTTGGATGTAATTTTAAGACCCGTGTGAAATTTTGAATCTCTAGATATATTTAAGTACCCATTGCTTTGTAAGACTTACAAATATAGTTGAAACATACAAAATTATATATGTTACTTTTGGGTCCAGTTTACAACATTTCGATCATTCATAATAATGTTTATCACTATGTTTAGATGAGCATTATAGCGTAAGAATTGATATTTTGTTACAATTATAATTAATCGATGTTTCCGTGGCTACAACAAACAAATCATCGTCATCGGCCTCGGCCCGGTTTATCTCGCCGTTATTGTATTTGCCTTTTTAATTCACTTGACAGCGACACCGTAATAAAAACACAAATTAGACTCGTCTACTTATTTTATCAGATAATCAAGTAACTTCATTAGAAGGTCCATCATTTTTTTAAATAGTACAATCTTAATGATGAGGATGACGTGTCTATTTTTCATACAATGGGCTATCAAAACCACACAAATTAGGTAAAAAACTGATTAAAAGCCCTATGATTTATTTTATTTTTTCGGTTTGAAGTTAAAAGTTGTTTTAAAAAAGGGATACTTAAGAAAGGTCTGCGATTGTATTAATAAATAAAGAATAAATCAACATGTTATCAAAGAAAATAATCAAATCATTGCATGAAATGAAGCGGAATATTTATTGACTGTTGAAATTATTGAATTTTAAATAACGCCCGACTTGTATTAAAGTTAAGAGTAAATCTGTCTATCTAGGGAGCAATGGCAAGGTCATCGCAGACCAAGTGAAACGATTACAGCATTTGCGTGCGCGCTCGGACGGAACAAAGGTTCTGCTTTGTTAACGACTGCGCATCATTCAATTGAAGCTATTGATCCCTCTTAAATGAAACTGTAACTGCCTCTCATTTAATGTGTACGTACTTTCCCTTAACATCTGTTCACTATTATGTTTCATTGAGACTTTTATTTTGATATAAATGGGATTAATAGCAAGTAGTGTTCCAAAATGATGGCGCCGTGTATTTGCCAAGGCTTCATAATAGACACTAACTAAAACGACTAGTTCTTACATGAAATCTGACACATAGGGGAAGCGGCAGTTTTTTATCTATACTAACTAATGTTATAAAGAGAAAAGATTTGTATTTTTTAATATATCGAAATAACACAAAACCTATTGTGCCGATTTCAAAAATTATTCACCATTGAAAAGTTACGTTATCAGTGAGTATCATAGGCTATATTGTTTATTATTTTTTAATTTCACGCGGACGAAGTCGCGAGCAATAGCTAGCTAGCTATTTTATATTTTTAGTAGGGTACTCGAAACTAGAAGTAGTTGCTTAAAAACTTCCTATTTATTTTATTAGTAGAACATTCATTAATTAGTACAGATAACGTTATCGAGAACAACACAATAGGAAGTGACTTGATGACCTTTACCATTTAAATTTCAAATAAGTAGTGAACCCTTAAACTCTGGGTTTTAATTTCCTACAATAAGCAAACTAATAAAACATATGAGTAAAAAATATTAAAAACACATTTATCAACTATTAACCTATATTTCCGCAATAGAACTAACAAGGCTATAGTACCAACTAGCACTGCCGCAGACGTAAAGCGCCCACGCTTTTTTACTATGAATATAATTTTGTATATCGTCAAATGATTATAAATAGATTCGGTGTTACGTTTAAAGTAAAACCACTTAATTTTAAAAAAAACTACATATTTGTACGGGACATTTTACTTGGAGTCACCTAGTTAGTTAATTCTTATTAAATTGTTTGCTATCGATAATAATTAATTAATTCACAAATAACATTAATTAAATTAGTTAAAATATAATATAATATAATACTTTGACTAAGTCTTTTAAAAACATTCTAAGTATTAAGTAATCATTTAAAAAAACCAAGTAAATGGATTAAAAAAAACTCATGACATTTTCCAAAAGTTAAATAATTGTGCATATATATCTGTCAGCAATTAAGTTATTAATTACACAATTACAGCTTTGTGTCCACAAACAAATAAATAAGATTATTTTAAAGTCATTTCGTTAGCTTAGCTTATTTATAACTTACATCGAGAATGTAAACATCAATAATACGTTTTAGAAATCCCTAGATTCGTAACCATATATTTATGAAGCTCCTAACGTAATTTTTAAACAAGAGTTTAGTCTAGGACAGAAGTCCTAAGTCACGGCCATACATAAACACAGGTGACAACTAAAGAAAACATATTTTTTTGTTTTAAATTTTTTACTTACTGTGTAGATTTATACAGAATTGATATAAAGGAAACCTTGAATTTAAATAATTTCATACAAATTCTGAAACGAATTAACTTTTCGGTGAAAAAAATCACAATTGTCCTAGAAGATACCTTCGCACATGGGCGTTCCCGGCCGATGACAATCATTCAACAATAAAACATTTTTAATAATGTGGCAACTGGGCTAATACAGTGCCGGATTAAGCCAGCGCGGGGCCTATAGTAATCCTGTCATGGGGCTCTTGGTTTGCTTTAGGCTCTCAAGTTTAGGGAATACCATATTTAATAAAATAAAACATTTTTTTTATTACTCTCAGACAGGCGTGGAGCGCGGTGCCCCAGATTCGGGGGGCCCGTAGCATTTGCTACTCTTGCTATATGGCTAATACGGCACTGGTCTAATAAGCGAACATTTTTATGATTAATGGAAATATTAGTGTAAAAAAAAATAATGGAAATGGTTATAATCTACATCTACACTAATATTATCAAGAGGACTGATTTGTTGTTTTGTATGTGTTTGTTTCACGTACAAACTGGCCATATTTTTTTATTTCACGCGGAAGAAGTTTCGAGCAACATCTAGTTAATCGCACTAATATAATATTATAAATGCGAAAGTTTAGATGGATGGATGGATGTTTGTTAGAGTTTGCCTAAACGGCTGACCGGATTTCAATGACATTTGGTATAGATGTAGAGGATAGTCTGGAAGAAAACATAGGTATCCTATGTTTGTTTTTTTTTAATTCCACGCGTAGGGAGTCGCGGACGAAAGCTAGTACTAAATATATCTATACTTCTATACTAATATTATAAAGAAGAAAGATTTGTATTTTTGTATGTAATGAAATAGCTCAAAACCTACTGGGCCAATTTTAAAAATTATTTTACCGTTAGAAAGGTAGTTTATCTGTGAGTAACATAGGCTATTTTTTAATTTCACGTGGGCATAGTCGCGAGCAACATCTGGTTATTTATAAATTCCCAGGGGGCGATGATACTATCAAATTTTATAACCAAGTTGGTCTATATTTTAATCTTTATGGCAAAATAAGAGTAGTTTCACTTATATTACAGGCTTTTATCCAGACGCAGTATTCTATGAATACTTATTAAATGTTTTATTCATGCACTGCTCCTAGTAAACAAACACCTACACACTACACTACGCTTGTCTACTAGATTATACAGGAATATCGAATTTTGTACTTGATTTGATTCACTCTTTTTAACATCTCTAGAAAGCCAGTTCAAATAAAATTCAAATGGCTAGAACCTTTCGTTCGTTTTATCATTTATGGTTATATGTTTAAAATTATCATAGATTATAGATATAAATAGAAAACTAATTGAAATGCTGAATAGTTTATTGACTAAGCGAGTTGATAGTATCGCAGTTATCTGCATTATCAAGAAAATACAACATAAGTACGAGTATCTTCTTTATAACCGACTAGCTATTCCCGTGCGGCTTCATCCGCGTAAAGTTATAAAAACTTTATTTTATTGTTTACATTTGTCATATTATCAATTGGAAATGTCAAAATTACATGACATGATGACAAACCATGGCAATCTTGCTTCCTTGATGTTGGCAGCTTGTGGTGTATGGTCCCTTTTCCACATTAGGGTTTTTATCCAAAATATTTACCCCCCTAAGTTTAATAGCGTAAAAATATATAGCCTAAAGCGTGACGTAAGTGTAGGGTTTTTTATTAAAAACATAATTATTCAAAAATATGCTGTAATTGCTGACATCTTACGCCACAAAGTAGTGTATGTTTACGCATTTATTATATTAGTATAGATATAGATTAATATACTGAAATATACAAAATGTACGAGTACAATTGTGATTTAAATATCTATGTAAACGCATATTTTCTTGATTTGTCATTTTGAACAATAACTCTAAAGTCAATTAATCGGAAATTAAATTGTAACACTGCAATAGAACTCATTAAATAATTTAGGTTATGTAATGTGGTTATCGAGTTTCACTCGCTTAGAAAATACTATTAGAAAGCATTAGCATTAAATTATAAGATATATGTATAACAGTATTTAAGTTCATTTTTCTTCTTATTTTTGGCTTGAAGGGAGAGAATTGACAATATTTTGTCGTCAAAGTTTACCAAATACTGCTGAAAAGTTGTGTCGATTGGACATTATCTACTAAATTAGAGACGAAGCGTTGAGTATAGATATATGCCATGAATAGATCCGTACATAATTGTTCAGATAACAGACTGACTTAAACAATAGATGTAATAAAAAGGAGCATTTACTTTCATTTGTTACGCTTCGCAAATGACAAGCGTTTAAGCAAATTTCACTAATGACAGATTTGATGTCTGAATTTTAAAACCGTAAATAACAAAAATGGATTGCTCAACGTATTACGCAAGCAGTCTTAAGTAATTAGTGTGAACCTATTGAGTTTTATTTTTAAAACCTCAATTTTGCATATCAATGCATATTTAAGTTATTCAACGCTTCAAGTTTAACGCTTAACTTGTTGCACGGTTAAAGAAAAACAAATTACACAACAGATTCATTATCTTTAAGATTAAGTTATGAGATGTGTTTTTAAGTTACTTAACTTGCTGTATAAAATTGTAATTATCATCAACGTACTAAAATCTGCTTTGAAATTTAGTTTAGATATATTCTCGACTGTACTTATACTCCTAATTTCGCTTGTGTTTAACTTCTTACCGTCGTTAAGTTACGCTAAGTTAAATGTAATGTACTTATTATTCATATTTATTCATTTCAATATGCAAATCGTCGCATAAATTACAATTATATATATTGCCTTATCATAATATAAACATTGACAAAAAAAGTAGAGAGTTAAGTGAGCGTGCCGTGGACATCATCAAACCGGCTCTGTTACACAAACAAATAAGTGGGCCAAATCTGATGCGTGGCTTTTGTCCTTACATGACGGTAGTCAAAATTAAACGTATTTGTTAACATTTATAAAAAATACATATGATTCAATGATACGTCTATCTCTAGATTAGAAACTAAATATATTTTTCAACGTTAAGTTATTTTAACTACCGTGAAACTATTTGTGCGGTACACAACACAACAGCAGTTATTATAATTTTATGATTCATATATACCTTCTAATTATGCAGAAACATTGGTGACTTGTTAAAATAAATGAGGTTTTAATGAAAGATTTGGTTTGGTTCAATGAATGTAGTTACTTATAAGGTAAATAGATCATCAAGTTGAAACCGCTCGTTGCAACATAATAGTTATAATGACTCATATTTGTTGTCATTACCTTATTTATGTAACACAACTACTGGAATACTTAAAGGTGATGGCTGTAGAGTTTTTTAAACTTTTATTTACATGGGTAAAGTCACGTGCTACGGTGTAAACAAACCGGTCCGCGTTCGCTTCTGAGAGTGTCGGTGTTTATTGAGGAAAAGAGGTGAACGGCTACTCACCGTTCTCGCCGGTGTATCCCCATTCGTGATCCGCCATCGCGAGACCTCCGCTCGCTGCTCGCTCCACTGATACGATATCGTGTCCGCGTGTGTGCGGCTGTCGTGCCCGTGTGTCGGCTGCGTGAAAGTCGGATGTTGCACGAGAGAAGGCGGTTAGGTCGCGACTGCGTGCGAGTGCGCGCGGGCGTCCGTCTTTATACGAGGGCTGTGTGTAGCTGAGCGGGCGCGGGCGCGGGCGCGGGTTCGGACGCGGTGTTTGCGAATGTACTGAGCACTCCGCGCTGCGAAGTATATACTATAGTGTCGGTGTGCGAGTGCTGAGCGCGTCAACGGTACAGCAGCAGTGTAGAGGCAGCCGCACGCGCGCGATGCCCCGCACCGTACCACTGCCAGCTTAGCGGTGCGCCCGCACTCGCCGCCCGCCGCGCTGTCGCCGCCGCCACGCGCTCACCTCAGCCGTCAGCCCCTCTACACTTTCTACTCGATAATAATTACACTATTTATGTATAAAATAGATTGTCATATGTCAATGTCAATCATCAAGTTTATAACAATACGTTAACCCCGCTACTTCGCGAGCCGCTTTATCGCATACTGACTTATCTATTCCTAGATTTCAGTTTCATTGTGGTACAGTAATAGGCACAGCCCACTTCCGGTAAAAGTACAAAGTTGCAATATAATTTCCCAGCTGAATGTTATTATACTTTTTCAGGTTTTTCTCGTTTAATTTTATCCCTGAAATCCTGAATTTCACAAACATTAAAAAATATATGCAAATTTACAATATTAAGTTTATTCAAATAATATGTTAAGTTACAGTTAAGCAACCTAAATTTGCTTTGCTAGATATGTTATTATAATGTGTTAAATTGGTTGGTGGTTAACACAAATAAAATTCCTTCATTAATTATGAAATACGCATTTCAACTTAGGTAAATGAAATAATTGCAAGTGAAACGTGTAGAAGTTTCTGGTATACTTAACAATTTTAATTAAAACCGATAAAATAAGTACTTTATTGATAAAATAATCATTTCTCGTAGAATTTCGCTCGGGTATCTATTTTCTATTTGTCTACAGTTAATGTCAGCCACTTCAAACCTGGCGCCGCGATAAGGCGGTTCAGTAGGTATTTGTGACAGAAAACTCCTGTTTGCCTCAAGGACTTCAGCAGAGGGAGAAGAAGGTGCCTGGCTACATCGTTAATGTAGTAATGTCCTATCCATTTGAACCTTCACCAAATGCATTAAGTATGAATTTTTTGATCTGAACTGAGACGATCTTTACAGATATATTGTTACATATGTTTATTATACGGAAAAATGAAGATCAAGTAATTTATATGATTTTTATTGCATGTAATTTATTAGAATGACAGTACAAATGCAAAGGTCATTTAAAGTCGATAGTTTGAGGATGAACAACTTGTATATGATAAAAGGGATCTTACAACGTAACTAAGTTCACTAGTCAAATAAAAAATGTGTCCTCGCTTTACAAAATATAATTTCTAATTACATAATATCCGTTATGTAAACAAAGCGTCGTGTAATGTAACAGGAGAAGTGCAGAGCATGCTATGCTTAGTATTATGCTGTCCTATACGTTTTGCGCACGTGTGTGTTTGTCAAGTGGATGTCATTTCTGCAATTCATAGAATACTAGCTTTCGCCCGCTACTCCATCCGCGTGGAATTAAATAAAAACAAAAGTGAGTAGTCTATGTGTTCTTCCAGACTATCCTCTACATTTATACCAAATTTCATCGGAATCCGTTCAGCCGTTTAGGTTATAAGCTCTAACAAACATCCATCCATCCATCTAAACTTTCGCATTTATAATATTAGTATGATTTGATCTGATTTCATTTTTCGGATCTAAGAAGACATTGTAAACTGTAATGCAATGTAATAATGACCTATAGCAGTTATTCTTTAAACGATATAAGGTACAAATTATTTAAAAAAACATATATCTATGTAACAGATTTAATTTACTTCCCACTTTGCTTTTAATTTGAATATAGATTAGTAATAACCCTGATAATTGTTTCTATTAGAATGAGTTCAATTAGTACCGTTTGATTATAAACGATATAATGTACGTTTACATACCCTCCTCGTTCGATTTTGCTTGAATACTATTGGATCTAAACTACTTAATGAGTGTCCAATAACAGTAATCAACGCAGCGGAAGCCCACCGTGAAGAGAAAACCTTCAAAATTGCTATGGATTTCTAGCCGCTCTAGATAAATTCGATTTAGTTAAGTTATTTAATTCAACGTAAGATTTATTATTGACGACATCTATTTTTAATTTCCATAAATTTTTAAATAACCCTTCATACTTAATTTTTTTTTCTTAATGCCCTCTACAGTATTAACATGTCTTTAAAATAGAATAATTAGTCGACAACAATAACGTGCACAAAGTAACCGAATTGCTACAACTTAATAAATTAAATTTTGTCTGTGCATTTCTGAGGCACGTTCTTACGTTCATAAAATAACTGTAACTAATTTCTTATCGTCAAATTAACTATTGTCTAGTAGTTACAAGAAGCCTTTAGTTTTTTATTTTATTTGCAAAAATCTATTAAACCGGCGGAAATAATGGACATATATACAAGCAATACATAATACTAATGAGTGCCAACTTTCAATAGTGTTCGACAATTCCATATATTGAACAATTATCACTAACAAATAAAAGTGGAAGATGAAAGAATCGAGTGCAGTGCATTAGAACCGTGCAAAATGAAAATCCATGATCTTCATTCGTTATATTAAATAAATAGATTTGAAAAACACGAAAATCGTGCCTCAGTTACTGTGACATAGAGGTAAAACATTACTTATATAAATACTGGAAAACATAATGCTATCTCGTATTTGAAGCGATATTTTACGAAGTTTACAACATAAGAATACAACCAATTAACTGTTTTTTGTTTAAAAAACTATAACAACATCGAACGCTACTGAGAGTACGATTTTCTTGATTGTTGATGTAATATTTTATAGTTAATCGACGATTGCTCCAAAATTTAAATAAACATATGAAGTTTTTTAAATAAATACATATGTTAAAAAACACTGCTAAAATTTTAAAAAGTACATTTGCAGTAATTGTTTGATAGGAACTAATCATAACAAACGTTGATTGCTTAGTGATATAATAGTATGTGTTGACAATAGGCCACGTGTGTTCGTGTCTTTGAAATGTGTTTAACGATTTTGCGAGCACATATTATGGTAAGGAAACGGCGCATGCGTATTGTGCACCGAATACCGCGCTAACTAAACTTCTGTTACATGCTCTATTGTTATATTCACCTCTAACATACATTATGTATTACTGTAGTGTTTCATACTACGTTTTAAAAGGCAATTAACTAATTTATCTTATCATCACCAGCTCACTATATGTCCCCACAGATGGGCTCACCCTAACCTAAGTAAGGGGTGACTACGCCATAGTCAACCAGTCCACTGCGGGTTGGGTGATTTCACACATATCTTTGAATTTCCTCGCCGATATATGCAGGTTTCATCACTATGTTTTCCTTCACCGTAAGAACGTCGGGAAATTTATGTACATATGAAATTCGAAAATCGAAAAACATTGATACCCTGCAGGATTCGAACCCAAGACCTGTAGATTACAAGTCAAGTGCTCAAACCCCTAAGCCACCGACGCTCTATTATTATTGTGTTGTCTAGTATTATTGTGTTGTTATATTATTTATCTTATGATTATCAAAAATTTGTCTGTATTTGGACTGAATTTATATAGGGAATTGTCAATTGCAATTTGTTATGGCAAAAGTTAAAATATGTTTATGAAAAAAAAAAGAATTAGGCATATAAAGTAAAATATAGCAATTCTAAGGCTTAATTTCTTAACACTAAGACAAGATACTCGGAAAACAAAAATATCTTTTTGAAATGTTGCAATAATGTAAAAATAAACATACCATATTTATAAGATTCCAATTGTCTTTTCGTCTGACTTTTCGTGCCCTAAAATAATCCGATGTAATATATTTTGCACAAATTGCATTAAAGACTATAAATTTGGTCCATGTAAATGTGTTAAGGTATGCAAGCACTTTTATTTTTAGACTGTCGACTATAAGGAGGTCAGTACTTTAATGTTTTCGTTCGAGAACTCTTTAAAATCGCGATGAGATTTAAAGATGTAGGCTATTCGTTTTAAAGAAAATCGCAATCGATTTTGTCTTTCTAATGAGTATTGTCGTATCTTTCAAACTAAAGAGACTCTGAGAGGTTTTGTTTTTTTTTTTTCTTGTAAATAACTACGTTATTCTAATCCATTGCTTTATATAATAGCAAAATGTCATAAAGTATAAAAAAATCCATGTAATCAGTTTAGAAACCTTAGTTGTGATGGAAAAACGAGATTACAATCTGCTTAAGGTCACGGAGTAGTAATATAACTGATGATTGTTTACTTTTTATCCAAATGGTAAAAAGTGTAATTCAAGAAACTACACTCGAGATTTTTTATCTGTCAAGCGACAAACAGCGCTTTTATAACTTTAAATACTCATTGAAATATGAATAATTACTTATATCATGTATTTAAAAGGCGAGACTGTATAGTTAATACAGACTTCATATTATTGTCACAATTAAATTTCATAATAAAAAGAATCGGAATACATTTAGAATTATTTTTTGTGACTGAATTGCCACTGTTGGCCTTGAAGAGGCATTTACAGATTCACCGGGCTTGAGGTGGCCGAG
>LD688948.1:4233519-4261033 GCA_003118335.3 Papilio memnon
AATGTAGGTAAACAATGAAATATTTTTTTTATAATTTCACGCGGATGAAGCCGCAAGGGAACAACTAGTTACTGAATAATTATAAGGTAAATATAAAATAAGCGAAGTTTTACTTTAATTTAAACTTGATATAATAAATGCTTGGTAATTAAAAACTACTAACTTTTGACATAATAATAACGAATTGATACAATACTTGAAGAAATATAAATTACAATCGGCAGTATTGAAAATATGGAGCTAATTTCTGTGCCTGACATTCGCTTATTGTTTTAAAACTTATGCAATATGAATAATAGAGGATAGTTACGTAACATAACAGCGCACGTAACTGGGAATTGGAACGCCACGGACGGAATTGAAGTCATCTTGTGCGGTTTCAATCAAGTTTAATGTTAGTGCAGTTAATCGTCAATGATTAGTAAGGCAATTTATGTGGTTAAACAAGAAGTCGTGACGTTTGCGGCCGAAATAAGGTTATGTAATTTTAGAATTACTGTTTATGGAATGCTAGTATAAATGTAGGAGTTGTATAGTTTTCCGTTTTAGATAATGCGAAGAGAAATAAATTCTGATTTTGGGAAGTCTTTCCGAAAAGCGTTTAGGTTTTTTTTAATGTAGATTAAGGACAAATTGTCCAATCGATATGTATTTTTTCGCATTGCGCCAAAAGAACGCAGTATAGTTAAAAATAATAAAAAAACCCTGTTTATTCAACCAAACCCATAGAGTTGTCCATATTTAAGTGAGATGGAATAAGTTAGCAAGTTAAGATTAAGTTACAAAAACGACTAATCACCGCATCGCAAACACGTAACTTTATTCCAGATGTATTCACCACGAGCACCTGGCCACTGACGAGTTTTCAATTTAGCAACTCACCGTCCAAATGCGTCGAATTTGTAAGGCAGCGGTACATCGTGGAGATCAGCATCGTCTGTAGACTGTGCCTCTCGCGGCAGCAGCGCCGGCAAGTACACCAGCTGCACCTCGGCTTCCCCATGCTCCGCCCCTTGCCCCTCGAACCAGCCCTGCAGCGGCTGGACCTCCTGACGATACAGAACATTCAGTAAAGGTTGTGCTTGTTCAAGAAATTTAATTTACTTTTAGCTTTAGATGAACCAAACACAGCCGAACGTCCATCAAATCATACTCAAGAAATCTAGTACTAACAAATAAATATGTCAAACCACAACAATAAATACATCATATTCACATTGCGTGCCGTATGCTAATAACAAAATAAACGATCACACTAAAATCCTGATGTAGTTATTAGAAAATATTTTATTGCTGTGTAAATTCCGTGTAGCTCGTACTCGTACTTAACATTATAAAAACAATCAAAGTATGTTAAGTGGTAAGTAATGACCGCACTAAAGCAAACGGTGTATCTGGCTCAGACGAAAAGTGAGTTTATGATGAGGCAGTGTACCGCGCGGCGGCGCGGCCGTCTTGTGACAATACAATCGATGTAGGTATCAGGAACACTTCGGCAGTCGGTGCGATGATGAATGCTTCGACGATCGAGGTCGCTGCCAGTGACAAGAGCTGGGCGCCCCTGAGCGTGGGCGGACATATTGTCGAAACGTCGCTGTGTTCCCACGCTACTTTATTGCTTCAATTAATAAGTACGCACTCATTAATAGGTTAATTATCAAACGCGTGCTGTATGAAAATATGTTTAATTTTGCACACGTTCATTATGTATTTAAATGTACCTTAGGTAACCACCGAAGTTTTGCCAAATTCCAGGCAAAGTTTGTGGAAAAAGAGCCTGCGTATTTCTATTTCAAGAACCTGGACCAATTTAGCAAAAAGAAAAATTTGTGCTAATAAAATTAAATCTAATATACCTGATTGTTATTCTTTAACTGTGTGTGGTGGAAACTAAAGTAAAATGCAATGTAAAGTGAAACAAAATCTAGCGTTCAAAAGCGCACGTCAAAGAAGAATCATTATTTCTTCAACATCTGTAGGAAAATACAAACTAAAATGGATATGAATTAAATTCTGGAAAGTCCAAAGTTTCGCGTAGATAATTTTAGAAACTTCGATATAATTATTTATTGGTAGAGTGAAATTTCGTGGAACTAATTTGCTTTTATTCTCGGAATTAAATAGAGAAAAAAAAGGATGATTGATGAATCACTCGCCACCGTGTACACCTGACGGATAATTGTAACAAGGCTTATCTTTCAGTGGACGTTGATGGGTTTCTTGGTGGACGCCGATCGCCGACCTTGTTAGATAGTGCGAGTGAAACCGAACCATCAGGTGACTCAGTCCAGTATAGGCTCCACATTAGCGGGCGCAAGTGAAGTAAAGGGGAAAGTAAAACGTAAAGCAACTATTTGTTTTACCATTACGGACATGTGACAATAGCTTCCTAACATTACTGGAATCGCGAAAATATTTACGTTAAGTTACGCCAGCGTCCAGTTAAGTCATTAAGTTCGAAATTTGAATGTGATGATGAAAGTTAACGATCATCGGTAACAAGCAGCTGAGCCTCACGTCCCAACGACTCGGCTACAATAAAGAACGTATTGTGAATCATCGAGAGCCGATTGAAAAACCTTAAGTACGTGACATTTACGCTTGTGTAACTCGCTACGTGATCGAGTGCGGAAAGACAAAGCACCATTGTATTATGCAATGTAATTGCCAAAATAAAATTATAGACACGAGTATACGAAAAATCAGGATTAAGTGAAAGTAATACTGACAGTTTATACATGTAGATGTACCGTTTAGCGACATTATCCGCAAAGGTTAACCTACAAAAGGAGATTTAATAATTATTATCGTTTTACAATTCAACATATTAATCCGACGATATAAAATGTTTATGAGTATCACAAAACAATTAACCTTAATATTACAATAATTTATAGCTACAATAATTTATTCTAATTAAAATTGTACATACCAATTACTCATAATTTCTCTCTGAGGAACAAAAGGACGAATTTTTATCAAACATTTTTTTAAAGCTTTAAAAATTATTTAATAGAGAATTTAAAAAACACCTTATTCTATTTTGTATTATAACTATGAGTTAATTGAAATGTAAAAGGCTTTACCACCCAAAGTAACAATGCAAAGTTACTACGCTAAAGTAACTGTTCTATGAACTATGAAGTTTTGGTAGAGAACATGCGCTTGTACTTGTTAAATTGTTAATTGAACAGATAAACCGTAAACTAATACACAAGGCTCCAACATGTAGAATATTTTCATTCTCATAAATAACACATGTTCTTGTTAAATACATTGTTTATCACAATTTTTACATGATACAAATGTATTTATTTTGTTAAAAAATAATAAAAAGATGTGGGTTAATACGTCGTTGTTTTTATGCAATATTACAAGTGCATTATAAGTTAGCTAAATGTGTTTTTTTTTTCAAAGAAATATTTAACACAACAGGAAATGTCTTTGTTTTCTTTGTGCCCGTTACAACACATAATGATTCATATGTTCACTGAGAACTCGCTGTTTGCTTTTTTTCTTTTTTAAAGACTCATCAGCAATCTCGAACGGATCTTTTTAAAGTAGGTACAAAGTACTTTTATATGAATATCTTTAGTATCTTTGATCTAAATTACATTATAAAAACATACTAACGGCACACAATAGGAGTATTCGCCGTTTATATTGAGTTTAAATTATGTGCATTAGCACCTCACACATCTAATCTCAGCAAGGGTAAGTAGAGATATTTGCTCTGTTTTAACTACTAACTATTCGCGGATTGAAAAACCACAACACATCCATGCAAATTATCTGAAAATTAAATTCGAGTAACTTCGATTGTAAAACAACGTAAACATTATTTCGTAATAGTTTTGATAAATGTCCCTATCGCCAAATATATTTGAGTCATTTTGTTTTTAAAGGTGATTGTGCACATGAATGCTCTATTATTTATTAAACGACACGACATTTTTCCATAAATGTTATGTACGCTAATATTAACCGTAAGATCAACACAAACACAAAACATATCGTACACAAGGAAAAATAACTAAATCAGGTGAATAAATAAAATAATAATTAAATACAAGCATAGAACGTTTTAAGACTTTTAAATCATTAGTATAAAAGCTTGTAAGCATGTCCGCCCGCCCTAGCGGCTATACATATTGCATACTCACAGGGAAACGCGCAGGCGTAGTGGCACGTAGCGCGCACAGCAGCACAACGAGCGCCGAGTGACCGCGAGCCATGGCCGCCCTGCCGCCCCCAGATATCCCAGCACAGCGCACACGCCGCCAGGCAACTCCGCTCACCTCACCCGCCACAGCGCTTATAAACACGGAAGTATGCAGGTGCTTTGAATATCGGATATGCAGCGATGCGACGCCGCGCCGGAGATTAGAACGCGTACGTATGTCTCGGCCGCTACTGAACGAGCATTGCGTGCCCCCAGTGAATACCTTTCGCACCTCGGAGAGAAAGTCGGAGGAAAGTGCAGATTTTGGCAGCCGAATCGCAGCGCCCACGCGCCTCCCCCGACCACCATTGTCGCTTGTCTCGTCCGCGACCCATCCGTCACTCCTGCACCCAAAGATAATAGATCAATAATAATCAAATGATTCCTTCTTTTATTAATATCTAAGTGGGTATGACATGTTGTACCTAGATATAAACAAACAAGACAAATAAGAAAACTTTATGCTCGATAACCATCAACCATATAATTGTGCAATAGGGTTTACTTGACAAAATAACCTTTTACAAAAAAACATCGAATCCTTAAGGATAATATTATATTAATTAGGCACAGGCTGCAATTAATTTGCATATAAAGGTGTTTCCCACATGCATGTTGCATAATTTCTTATACAATTTATCGTTTGAAGATATAGCTAACAAGTGCAGTGCGACCCGCATACAATGCACTTTACTTTATTCATAATTAATCGATTACAGTCAATGCACCCATTTCATTTATTCAAGTTCAAATGTATTGTCCACAAATCGGAACACTAAACGACCAATTTTTCTTTCTATAAGTAGATTTCATACGAAAGACTATACAACTGTATCCATTAATCCATTAATGTTTACATTTTATTATCCAAATACACGAAATTATGAACAAATAGGTAATTTTGTACGATTTGCAAAACAAATTTAGTATAAGGAAGATTAACTTCCGCTCAATTTCGGCACAATTTCCTCTGATTCTATTTTACGTACCATATATTGTGATGTGGTATTTATTCGAACGTTGTCAGTGGTAACAACGATCGATAAGTATACGAGTACCTTCAGGTTATTATTTATACGCCACGTTTTCCTCATTCTCCCTCATACATAAATATTTCGCCGAACTTTCCTAGTTTACCGTTGTCAATTTTGGTTATCCAACTGACGAGAACACTACAATTACTTGTTTTAGAAATATACTTTTTTAAGATAAACCTGAATCCATTAATGTAACGCACGTGTTAGATTCTAAACTACTTTCTATATTTTTCCTAAAAACGTAATTAACTCCTACTGGTAATTTATATTGGGTGGTAATTATTCATCAAGTCGGCGTTCATTGAGTTAGCAAAACAACCTATACAATATGAGTGACAATTAGCATTTGAACAAGTTATTATTTTTAAAGTATCTAACATTTTTATTCCTCCGTAGGTAAAAGAATAATCAACAAATAGCAAGCTTCGTTGAAATTACCCAAGTGCTGGAAAAAGACACCATATTCAAGCTTTGTTTTCATATAACGAAAACAATAATTTTTAAGACAGTTAAGTAGAACTTTTATTTTATTTACTTGTGATGGACTTTTGATTTGAGAATAAAAAAGGTTTCTAAATAAAGTTAACTGTAGAATGAGACACATCATCATGCATTTAGCCGTAATACTAAAATTTTCTTATCTTAGTGAAGACATGTGGAATCAGGTGCAATTCCTTTCCTGATAGTAAGACAACTAATTGAAAGGATATTTTCCCTCGGTATATAAGCAAACGCGTCGTTTATATTGGAGACGATAGTCTATGACACACATATCAGTTCAGGAAAAAATTCTTTGCGTTCATTGAACTTAAAAAAAACAATAGCAACAACTCCTGAATGGGGAAGAAGGCTATTTGTTCAACAGTTTATTAAATAAATACGGAATTGTTAACACAAATAGTGCAGGTCTAACAACTTTAAACTCTCATGGCACTAGTGCACGTAGCGATTAGCCAAAGAAGACGTTAGCTGAAGTTACTATTCAGTTATTCAGGTGCTACTTCTGATCCCAGGAAATCTTTTAAGAGAGAGAACGTCCGGAATTAGGAATTGTAAATTTAATTAAACATCACGCGCGGAAATCGATCCGGAATTTTCAAGAATCGAAGCCTACTAAGAAATTACCTGGTATTTTTTCAGACAGAGTTGGGTAAAATTTGTCCAAAATTGATGTCCTCTTTTGCAATGCACGTTTTTGAGTCCATTCATAAATTAGCAAAGTTATACAATGTTTAACAGTACAAGATATGTACCAAAGTTGTAACTTTTCCAAAAACAAGACGGCGTATTGTGTCGATACTTATATTTTTGTAGTGTCCATTCGAACAACTCATACCTACCTAATATTCATACTCTCAATGAATAATTATAACCGAATGCATCAGATTTTAATGGCAAATCGAGCGATTGGTAAGGCATCATAACGGTCACCGCTCGTTCGGCGACATCCGCAGGTAGCGCGGCGCTGCGGGTGTTGAATTATAATGAGGAGAAGTGCAGCCCTTAATATTAATATTCGCACACGTTCACATGCAAACTTAGCGCAGTTCCTCTCTAGTCATGAAACGTTCGGTGTCGCCGAAGCGCGTTTCGCACAACGGCTCCGGTCTAAATTAAGCTTTATCCTTTTACAGTAACACGACCAGTAAAAGTTGGTAGTGCATGATACGCACAGTGTAGTTGTGAACACTCGCTAGGGAGTGCGTACAGTGTGGCACATGTTCCCGATGTGGTGATTCACTAGCGTAGTCGAAAAAAAAAACCGGGACGGCGGGAAGGCGAGCGAGGAGCGAGGCAGCGAAAGTCATTGATCCCGCCACGCTCCCCGAGGGCCGACGCCGAGACGACGCCATGGCTGAGCTCGCGGAGGCGGAGGCAGAGTGGGGCGCCTCGCCGGTGCAACTAGTGCGGCCGCTCGCGCTCGCAGTGTGCGCCGCGCTCGTCGCCGGCGCCGCGGCCCTCGGGCACTGCGCACTCCTCGCCGCTCTGCTCAAGCGATCAACCAACGGTACATTTCCAAATTATAATCCTAATTTAAGTAATTGTCATTAGTCATGTGTATTACAAAATAATCAAATTTTATACAAGTGTAACGTTTTCTTTCAACTTGGTATTTTAGTTTTAGTAGCTTTCGCCCGAGACTCTGTCTGCGTGGAATTAAAAAAAAAACAAAAGTGAGTAGCTTATGTGTTCTTCCAGACTATCCTCTAGGTCTATGCCAAATTTCATCGAGATCCGATAAGCCATTTAGCCTACAAACTCTAAAAAACTTCCATTCATCCATCCATCCATCTAAACCTTCGCATTTATAAGAAGATAGTAAGATTAAAAAAAAGAAATTAAATACTCTCTCGTATTGAACTTGTTAATGCTTTTAGATATACGAGTTTGCTTCATTATACACATGCATATCACTTTGATTTAATTATGAATGAAAAGAAAACTCAAACAAATAACATGCTTGGTGTTTGTCGTTGCTCCGGATGTCGGTGTAATAACCACACATCAAAGGGAAGGCTATGCAAAACCTAACAATTAAAGTTCAAGAAACAATAAATGTTATTTCTTTTTTTCAGGTCTGTTTTATATTCTTATTCAATTGGCCATTGTTGACTTATTACTGCTGGGTACAACCATCGCACCAGAGCTATGGTCTTACAACGCAAGAAGTTGGCAATTTGGAAGAAGTGCGTGCATTGCCTACCGCGGGCTTAATATAGTCTCAACGACGGCATCTTTATATTTAATCATTATAATAGCTCTCCACGCTTTGGCAACAGCAAACTTGGAAGAAAAAGTAGCTCGTCAAAGCAAGAGAGATGATATTGATGACGATGAAGAAATAAGATCGTCGCGATACAGCCTGGTCGCTAGCAATACCTCAACGCCTCGTACGATGAACGTTGATTACCGCCAAACTAATACTAAAATACGTATTGCCCCTCCTGTACTTTTCGTGTGGATTTTATCTGCATCGCTAAGCGTGCCGGAGTTTGTTTTAGCGACTACTGTCCATCTAGATCATGATATAGTGTTATGCACGCTTGTGGATACGAGTCATAGACTTAACATGCACACATTATTAGCCATTTTCAACTTATTCCTACCCATTATTATAATGAGCACTGCCGCAGTTTTAATAACGATTAAACTGAAGTCTAGGAAAGGTCACTTACAGTCTAGTGAAACGATTCCTGCATTAATATTATCGTTGTGTTTAACTTGTACTTATGTTATGCTTTGTGCACCACGTTCCATCGTTATGGTGTACAGTTTGTATGCTACATCGACAGTGGAGAACCAATACGCAGTGGAGCAACCCGGTTACGTTTTAGCATTGGTGAACTTAATATGTGATTGCTTATATCTAGTGGCTACTGCAGTAAGACCTCTTCTTTGTATAATTATTCTTCCGACATTAAGAAAAGTGTTCATATTCGGTTTTACAAACTCTAACATTGATATTTAAAGACTGTGATACCATAGTAGAATTTCTAATGCATTTGTCAATTTTACATATAAAAATAAAGTTTTATTTTTTTAAGACTGATAATTTATTTGAAAGTACGTGAACCTGACTTGCGTTGCAATGCTAAATTCGAAATAACGTGATACATAGTGCAACCGGAATCTAATTTAAATATGTTACATATTGGAAAACAATTCAATGTTCGTTTATTTTTAACTAATTAGTCATAAAACCCTTTCCTTACTATTAAATTAGATTAAAGTTATAGTTTTATGTATATTATTTCCTTCAAATCTACTGAAAAAAGTTTCGTATCCTTATCGTAGCAATGCATGTAATGCCGAAAAATACTTTCCAATTTGTTTTTCTGAAATCTTGCCCTTGCCAAGCCCCATCTCTTTTGGTCGTAAACCTGGTGTTGGATATTTGAATTTATTTATGGGAGGGAAGCCATAATTTTTTATCTTGTTTAGTTAGTAAGTTAACATACAGAGTTGCCAGTTATACTCAGCCTTAATTAGACTGACGCTATCTAACATATATAAATAGTATTTTGATGTGCTTCGGATTTTTAGCATTATTTATTGTATTTTATTGTGTAATTTTAGCGCCTTATACTTAAATAAACATTTATACCTGCCCAACAGTTTGCCAAATCAAAATTTAAACACTGGTGTTACCATTATATACCAATTAATGATGTGCATTTTACGATTAATCGATATTATCAGACTTTTTTATATCGAGTATAATTGCTTCATGAATTATACATTTGATGACTTTAAAATACCTACAATTTGATTCCCTATTGCAGATTTTTTTTTGAGTTTAAATCAGTACATAATTTTGTGAACTTCGGTAGCCATCAGTTTTCCGTATAAAGGAACTAGTAACTTCGTAGATTTTCGCGATTATAGACTACAATGACTAGTCAATGATTAACAGTATCTTATCCTACTAGTTTTACTACCTTTATTTTGAGAAAGGAACGTACCATTTTCGTCTAATCATGGCTGCACATGCAATTATAGAATACGATTGAACTAGATGAAAATTTGTACTATTCTGCGGCTACATTTATTTATGTGGTACAAACATTTTAATTGGAAAGGGAAGAGAAAAGGGCTACCAGTTTCGCCAATTGCTGTCATATGAAGGTTTCATCGGTAGTATATCGGTGATCATGGCGAAATGTGCGTAGACAAACATCTTTTTGGGGTTAATAGGTGATGGTTTATTTAAATATTGGTTCTAAAACTAAAAAGTGTATTTAATACAAAAGTTTATTGGTGAAAACATGAAAAATATAATAGATTAATGGCTGATAAAATGCAGCAGAAACGTTACAATATTTTGTCCATCACAAAATCTATTTTGCTAATAAATGCCTGAAAGTTGAGAATGCTAGTAATTAATCAGTGATGGGCACAACAAATTGGTTAATGTCAACATTTAGTTTCGCTTTGGTAATATTTAACACATAAAGGACATCACAAAAAACCACAGAAAAGACACTAACAAGTTTTTTGTGCCCTACTTTCATACAGCCATTACAGATAGTGAATTTATAATGAAAATCTAAATTTAATCGGGTTACTGGGCGTAGGTTAACAATTTTATTATCTAATTGCATAATTTTAAAACATTCACCATCATGATCTCCTTCACTGCTGACATGCGGCGAGAGGAATGTTGCTTTGGGGCCGACCGGGCTGTCGAGTTCGATTTAAATAATAAAGGAAAACACTTTTAACTTAAGAAACCGTAATTTTAATAACTTAAGTTATAAATATTTATATTCATCAGGTCAGCTCGATATCTGTAATCCAGTGTAAATACAGAAATACAAAACCGTCAAAGATGACACATAACATTTAATTTTAGACGGAACGTGAAGGTCCGCTGCGAACGACATGTTTTAACATTTTTACAAGCGACGGCTGGCGGCGTGCGCCGCGCGGCGTTCTCGAATGTTACTCGCGAGAGGCGACGCCGGAGAGGGTGCGGCGAGCTGCGCGCGCGCCGCCTAGTTGTCGCCGCCCTCGGCCGGCTCGTCGCCGTCGCCCTGCGTGTCCGACGTCCACAGCGTCAGGTTGTCCCGCAGCAGCTGCATGATCAGCGTCGAGTCCTTGTACGAGTCCTCGTTAAGGGTGTCCAGCTCGGCGATCGCGTCGTCGAACGCCTGCAAACACGCGCCACGTCTCACTCCTGCACTACTCCGCTCCACTCAAACTTACATACATCTCAACCCGACAACAAACACATTCAAACTATAATATATACAAGAGTTAAATAAATATACACTCTTGATGCTGGCTGGATCGAGTATTAACATGTTAATCGCTTTACATGGCCATGCCGAGGCAAAATTAGTGAGTTTATTTTTAAGGAACATCTAAATTAGGTTGTAAAAGTTTGAAGTTCATGCAATCTGTCGGAGGATGGCTACACGCGTACTAGTTAGTAGGGATGCACGATCGATAGGTTACACTGCAGATTGTTGTGCAATGAATAAACCTGTTTAGCTAAGTGGCACGCCCGCGCAGGCGAGTTGATAATCTCGTAATAGAATACGGAAAAGTTGAGCGCGAGACCGAGCCGGATGGGATGAGTCGGTTGCATTTTGGTCTTGGCGATGTCGAACGCCTCCTGGTAGGCCTTCTGCGAGTCCTCCACGACGGCTGGGGACAAGCGAGCGATTAGCGGCGCGCGTGCCCCTCCTCGTGCCAGCCAGCACAGAGCCTATGCAAACTGACACAAATAATGACCTGTTTGGCGAGCTGACACGCCTTGTCTGGTGAATTTAATATCTCATAATAGAACACGGAGAAATTTAACGCCAGCCCGAGCCTTATTGGGTGTGTGGGCTGCATTTTTGCCTTGCTGATTTCGAAAGCATCCTGGTATGCTTTCTGTGAATCGTCTACAACAGCTGTAATTGTAAAGGGTTGTTAGAACTAGCTTATTGTCTTATTAAGGACTTAATATTCATTACATCATTATACAAGAAATTGTACAAAAAATTATGTACATTGGAGAAACAAGTATAAATATAACTTACAATTTCTGGTTTCTCCTGTGGCCACTTCTGCAAGGTACCTGTAGTAATCTCCTTTCATTTTAAGGTAAAATACTTTGCTTTCTGGATTACTAGCTTTAGGGATTAGGTGTTTATCAAGTAAGCCCTGTAACAATTTTCGCTTTGGTTATAAAAATATAAAAATTTAAAATAAATGACTTAACTAATTTGTAACATTACAATATTAGGATAATATTAAATTGATGTTAAAGTTTTGTTACGTAATAATTTGCTAAATAAAATTTCTGAGTTCTGATTTTTTTTTTAAATTACGTTGCGACTACGTATCAATAGTCCAATCGATATCGATGCACTTTCTCCTCAGATTACGTAAAAGTAGGAACTAAAAAAACTACTGTAGTAAATACCGTAACGGAAAATCGACAAAAAATGCATCGAATAGTCGATGTCTAGAGATAGGGCAACGAACGAAGATGGGATAGCTGCGCGCGCAGTAGTGACGCGGCGCAATACGTCACGCCCCGGCCCCCGCGGCGCGCGCAGCCGCACCGCGCCCCGCCCTGCCCGACCCGGCCGCCATGCGAGCTCAGCTACCTACTGCGCTATAACGCCCATCATTAACATCAATATATAATTTGCGCACAAAATGACCGCGACGTTTGCATCACCCCCTTAAATTGGCACCGTGCAAATAAGATGACGTCATTACCGTAGCAAGGCTACGACTGCTATCATAACCTATTTAACGCGGAAGGAAATCTGTAATATCCGCAGAGTAAAAAAAAGAGATGGCACTGAAAATAATAAAATCAAGAAATAAAATTATAAATTCTTACCAAAACGTCGTAGCAGATTTCTCTGAGCTCTTTTTCTACTTTAACCCTATATTCTTTTGCCATCTGTTGTTTTCTTTCCGATCCTTCGGTTTTCTGTTCAATTGAGGAGATTACTCGCCATGATGACCGCCGGGCGCCCACCACGTTCTTATAGGCAACGGAGAGCAGGTTTCGCTCTTCGTTGCTTAGCTCGACGCCGGTTTCCGTGACTTCCTTCATCGCGGCCGCCATGTCGTCGTACCGCTCCGCCTGCTCCGCCAACTTGGCGCGTTGCACCAGCTCCTCCTTGTCGACCGACATGGTTGGTGATCTGTGACAATTATATTACTGATGCCCCTGCAACAATTAAAAAAAAAGTAAATTAATCGATTGAAAAAATTAATGAAAGCCGGAATAAAATTAAAATATTCTCAGAAAGACTAATCATTGGAAGTCACTTTCACCGCAGTGAATCCAAAATGGGTATGTGAGTCATCATGAAATGTGGCGCACCTTGGATGGGAGCTGTTGGGCGCACTGGCGCAATGTAAAAACTCAGCGTAGCTCTAAGAGCGACCCTCACACCAAACGCGACATCGACCCGGCGACCGTTCGGTACGACAGCATCTCACAGACTCGGGCCACTGGCGAATGTAACAAGGCACGCGCCGTCGCTGCGCCGTCTAGGCCACCGCCACTGCGCCAACTGTATTGATCCGGCGACGCGGGATAAACACTCCAGACGAAATACGACTAGCGCGACGCTTGCACCCCCCGCAACCCCGCGCAGCCCCAACCCCCGGTAACCCCGCCCTCGTGCACCACACCCGTCAGCCCGGCGCCTTCCACCTCCCCTCCCCTCCCTTCACTACACCGCTTATATATCTATCTATACTCTACCTCATATTCAAAGCCCTGTTGCTAGGGTCCACTTTGACCTAACATGTTCATAAGAGCAATTTATTTAAATCTATAATTCAGTGCACATCTCAATACAAGATTTATCTGAATAAATCAATTAAATCGACAAACAACAGATAATCAATACTTAACTATATAAGGCCATATTTAGGAAGGCTTTTGAAATATTCAGCAAGGACTTTTTTTAATCTTGCCATGACAAAAGTCTAAATTGATGTCATAACTGGTACCTCCTATCAGAGATATTTTTCAATTTGCAACCTGATTTACTATGTTATACCTGATATTGAACATGGCGATACAATTTTAACTAACAATTTCTCTGGTATCTCCATTATAACTGGGGACATTTACTGACAAAGCACTGTTGCAAAAAACAGTTATCATATTAAACCTGTAGTAACAATGTGTTTAGTTGGTTAAACATTTCTTATTTTTTGTCATTAAATGACATTATAGACATATTCCAAATTGGTAAGGTATAATTTTAAATACCAATTACTGGTTTTATAAGTTTATGATAATTTCTATACATATAATCATAAAATCATGAACTGAACATCATGGCAAAGACATTATTTGTGGATATTGATTTTGTAACATATGATTCATTCTAAGCACAAAGTGAATCATCCAATCTTTATATCTACATTTTAATTAGAGTTCTTTGGAATAACTGAGTAAAGTTAGGTGCTAGGTTATTAAATAACTATAACTATTGCTTAGCCTTTTAAGCAAAAGCCCTAGACACAATGGGCAAGAAAATTAAGGGATGTTGAATGATGTAATACATTATGAGGCAAATGCCAAATTACAAAACCAACATGTACTACAAGTAAAATGCACCCCTAATCATATTCCAATATACATCTATCCATAGCTAGAAAATATAATTAGAATCTGTAAAAACTTTAATCTGTAGTAATCAGGGACGTGTATAGGGCAACCTAGTGTATACTATACATCTAACAATAATTCTGGTTTTAATCTGCTTTTAGTAGAAGACGAACTTTTTATATGCAGCACGTGTCTATCATCTGCACGAAGGCGGTTTAGGGCCACGCTCAAAATTTAAAAAGGAAATTAACCTATAAATTGCTACATTCTAATTTTACAAAGATTTCCAGCAAAGTCGGAAACAGGTCGCAAGGATAAATTGTAGACGCATCTTCGATCATTACCTCAGTGCGTTTCCCATGACAATTTAACGGTTATATAGATAAGACTGAACAAAAACGCACGGCAAAGTTACTACGCACTTACGTGACGGTAGGTTACTTTTCAGTTGGTAATGAAAGAATTTAACTTGTTAATCGTGTACCAATAAAGAAACGTCACACTACATATAAAGTTAAATGTTCAACCACTATAATAGTACAAATGTTTAAAAATGACTTAAATATAATTTACCCTTTATATAGCCTAGGCACATACCTAATTACCTTAGAGGCTATAACGAGCCAATAACCACCTTACTAATTTGCTGTCAACGTACAGAACTGATAGATGTCTTTATTAGCTATACAACTAATCGTTACTAATCAAATTATGATAAAAAGTTTAGAAAACTAGAATTTAGATTGATAGCTAACCGCACCACAATATCGTGTCGCCGGCTCAGGCAAAATGGCTGCTGCTAGGGACACTCCTTTTATGCGTCACAGTCACAAAAGTACAAAAATACGACTTTAAAGTAAAACACCAAAAAGGTCGAGAAATATATAACACATAGTATATTTTAATGCACTTACTTGTTGGAAGGGAATTAAAGTAATTAAGCCAGCAAATTGCAACACGATTTCAATTTTTCTCTTGCGGTGAACGATACACTACACTGACGGCGGCGGGGCCAGAGGGGAAACAAAAAACGGAAGAGGGTTCTCACAAAATGTCCGCCATCACAAACTTCTTGGCTCGATTATAGTCTTTGGTTCAACAGGGAAAGTCGAAAACACTATTTGTACCCTTCCCCCGTGAGTTGTTGAAAAGAGATAGCAACATACGATAACATAAAATCGATTAAACCTCTCCTTAGGACAGGAAATGTACAAATCGCGCAATTATTTAAAAATCTCACTGGTATTTAAATTTATTTTTGTATTGTGTGTAGTTAGATAACAATTGCCTTTGAAATGTTTTTGGAAGATTTTAAATATAGGAGAAAATATTGAAACATCAAATCTCTAAAGTATAATGTTTTTTGTAGTACCATAAAATTAGATAGTAATAAGTGGCGGTTACTTTACGCGTAATATAAGAAAAAGTAAAGTTACCCAATAGATATTAAGAACACAAACAAAGGTTTAATAAGCAAGGCTCGCTTTGTTTTAGGGATAGATATCCCTTATTTGCGTTTAAGAATTCTTGTCCTCGAAATCAAAGATTTTGTCTACTTACTCTTTGACATTTCGATAGAAATTGTCAGATTTGCTAAAACGTATGTACTCTATGTACCACATTTGATAACTGGAAAATATAAAAACACGTGAAATTTCACGTGTAAACATCAAGAAAACTTTATTTAAAGCTGAAATTTTATTAGCTTTTGGTTTAATTGTCTTAAATCTCACTATATAAATAATTATTGAACATGCCGAAATCAAAACGAGATAAAAAAGGTACGTTTAAAAGTTATAACCTATCTAAAGTTTTCCGAACAATTGCTGTTGCTTTTATATATTACAATATTTTAAATTTCCAATGTTTTAATGTGTTTCAGTTTCACTAACCAAAACAAACAAGAAAGGACTCGTTCTTAAACAGAAAATTATCGAAGAAATTCGTAATTCACTATCAAAATATGAACACATTTTTCTGTTTACGGTGGACAATATGCGTAATACAAAATTGAAAGATTTGCGAAGCGAATGGAAGGATTCAAGATTTTTTTTTGGAAAAAACAAAGTTATGGCAGTGGCATTGGGCAGGACGAAAAGCGATGAAATTGAAGATCAATTAAATTTGGTTAGTGTTTGAAGTTAAAGAAAAGTTGAAAGTTTGAATTAGAACGACTTTTTATAAGTTAAAACGCATGTGAATTTAATTTCTCTTATAGTGTATAAAAACCGCCAAAAAATGATTTCATATCTAAATTGTTATTTCAAATGTATGCTTTCAGTTATCAAAAAAATTAAAGGGCCAGTGTGGTTTACTCATGACTAACAGAAATGTCGGAGATGTACTTCAGTGGTTTAAAACATACAGAGCAGCGGAGTATGCCAGAGCTGGTTTCATTGCAACACAAGATGTAATACTACCGCAGGGGCCACTTCAAGACTTTTCACACACAATAGAACCACATTTACGTAGGTTAGGACTTCCTACATCTTTGGAGAAAGGTGTCATCACTCTTATCAAAGAATATCAGGTTAGTTCATCATCTCCCCCACCATATCCTACTCTTGTAGGGTTGGAGTACAGGGTTTTCGTCCTCCAAATAACAGTCATGCATCATCTCAGTCATCACTCCCTTCTTGATCATGTCACCTTTCACATGATCCATCCATCTCTTTCTAGGTCTACTTCTACCGGTGTACCCCTCCACATTCATAACTAACATCCTTCTTGCTATATTTAGTCAGTTATTAATAAAAATTGTGCCCAAAATATTAAGAAGCATAATGTAGTGCTCTTTCAATACATTTATATTTTCTACAGTTAATTTATTGTTCAATCTCTATGTTTTAACAAGGTATGTGGTATTATTACATATGTAGGAGCCGACAATATATTTTCTGTACTGTAGTTTGGATGGATGGGTGTTTGACATTATGGATTTTCCAAAATGATTTGGATTGTATAAATCTGGCACAGGGTCTGAAAAATGCAACTTTTTTTTTAAATTACACACAGATGACACATCCATAAGCTAATACTTTTTTTTTTATAGATTTGTAAAAAAGGTGTAGCATTAACACCAGAACAGGCTAGTATATTGAAACTTCTCGGCAACCAAATGGCTAAGTTTAAGCTTGAAATCAAATGCCACTGGACCAAAGGCAAAGGATTTCATAAAGATGTTGATGTGCTGAGTGATCAGGAGAGTGACAAAGGAAGTGATAATGAAGATGATAATGTACTCCAAGATGAAGATATGGAAAAAGATGAAACATGATACAAAATGTAAATAATATATATTTTTAAGTATAATTAAATTAGAGGTGTTTTATTGTCTACCTTAAACTAAATTTAAAGCTCTTTTAGCCATAGTTACCATGTCCTGGTGATGCTATGATATTAAATGTAGAGTAAAATAAAACTACAACATTTACTATATTATTTAATGAATCACAGAAACAATAAATTATTCTCTTTAAAAGATATGATACAAAATTAATTATAAACCATTTAAAACCGATGATCCACAATGAAACTAATCAAAAACCTACATGAATAACAAAATACAAAATTACACACTAATAAAAAAAATATCAATTACAATAAGAACTAACACATTTGAGGCTACGCCTCCGTCGAGAATGTGGTTTTGCGTACAACGTGTAGTTTAACATAAAAATAACTTAGCATACATATTGATCACAGTACAAAAATAAAGCATCGCTTCATCGGTCGACGACATCACAGCTTGTAAACAGCAAATCACATTACATTTGCAATCTATGGAATAAACAGTCTTTTCATAAACTTAGTAATTGAGAAGGTAATGGGAACCGGACACATAATTTTATAATTTTAGTTGCAAAATATTATTGGCAAGATATTTGAGGGAAAGCTGTGATAAGTATGCAATATAATCAGTTACCGTAACCTCATTATCATAGTGGCACCAACACACTACTGGGATTAACTTTTATGAGAGAAAAGTAGTGAATCGGGATAACTAGCACTGTTGTATAATATAATGTCAACTCATTAAAGAAATGCAAGGGCAAGGAACAAATGTTACAACCCGCAAGCTGAGATCACATCACAACATATTAGTTAATTCTGCAAACCAAACAATTATATACGTAATCTGAATGGTATATAGTGAAACGTAAGACAATGTCTAGTATAGTATAAGGCTGTCATACTAATATCGGCCGAATAATGAAACGACATTAAATATGCAATGATAAGTCCAAATGTATACTCCAATTTTCATTAAAATTTTGACATCTGTCAAATTGTAAATGGAGCTTACCAAGCGAAGTGTTTGAAGATTCGTTTCAGAATACGGCCATAAGTCATATATTGCGTAAGCTAGTAATCTAAAGGTATTTTAAACTAATCGATACCGCTTTAGCCTAACAATAGCACCGATGTGCCAGCCAAAATACAAATGAATTAGATTAAACAATAGCAAGTCAATGATACAAAAACTTTTTGAGTAACCACAAGATACCACACGCGTATTTGCGATAGGTCGTGTCTCGCGTGGCATTTCTTTTACCATAACGTCCATACAAAGTCTTCAAAAATGTCTTGAAAAATTAAAGTTGAAATATTACAAATAACTAATGATAGTAAATGGAACAATATTTTTCAAGTCATAATATGTAACGAAATATTTGTCAATGAAGGGTTAATAAATGAAGCTATCGTTTGGCTCAACACTGATACATTTTAATCGTCAAAAAAAAGACGAATTTGAAAAATTATTTAAATAAAAATGAAATGTTAAATCAAGGATTTAATAGGTTGTTAATAAGCAATTCTCTGTTGTCTTCTGCTTACACTTTAACAGCTAAAGTTATTACTTTATCAATTAAATGAGAACTAGCATTGTTTCACAGTCTATTACGTTAGAAAGCATACACTACTTAGTTAACTTACATAGAAAGCGCAATATAATTTACGACACTCCTAATTCGTATTTGTCTACATAAGAGATTTAATGAGATATGCGATTACTCAAAATTTAACATACATTTACGATTTGGCATGTGTTTGGTAGCGGTGGGTAGTTGTAAAAAAATTTACTACAAAACTGTGAGTATACAACATTGAAAAATGTGATTTATTTCTAGATTAATTTGGTGAATATATGCTTTACGTAGGAATCATCTAATCTAGGCTACGTTTAAATATTTGTTATTAATGTGGGTATATGTGAAAATTTGTGAGTAATTAATCTAACATTTGTCTTAACACATCTGTTTTGACTAAATCAGTCATTTGTCACTGTCAAGGTGGCGGGGATAATTAAGTCAATATTTGTCATCAATGTGTTCTAAAATATTTCTAGTAGGGTAGTTAGAATTCACACTAAAGTGCGCTGATTTGACGCCGGAGTATCCATGTCAATCTTTTTGACAGCAATAAGTCAGGTTCACCTTCATTTTGAATCTTTATTCTCCACAATACGTAACCCAAAATGTTCATTTTTTATCCCAAACAAGGTGATGAGTGGGGGGTGGTATCTAGTGTTTAGGGGCGGCGAGTGCTGCGGCGGCGGGGGGTGAGGGCAGGGTGACGGCAGGCAGGGGGTCGCGCCAGTACACCGCGTGAGAGAACTCGCCGCTCGGCTCGCACTGCGCCGGCGGGAACACCTGGTCCACCAGCACCGACATGTGCGAGTACCTGACACAATATACATTCAATATTAATAAAATACTTCTAATAAAAACCAATATATATATATTATACATGTGTTTATATGAAAAGGTTAATATCCAACACCAAAGTTATATAAATGGTGTAGGTGGCATAGAAGATAATGTTTATAGTGTTAGCATTAGACAAGACATAGGAAGTCTGTTTATGTATTTGGCCAATTCGTATAAAAACAAATCGTTCATAGACCAATGACGGTTCTGTATACCAACACATAGACAGCCTCTGAGAGACAACAGACACACACAAAACTGATGACAAGTCGATGATTACTGATCGTTATTAGTCGGAATTATAATCTGCGTTATTTAGCCAGGCTATAATGGATCTATGAGTTCGCGGTGTCGAAGTGACAAGCCCTAGATTCATGCCGACAGGCTTACCGGGCAATGCGGCGCGAACTAATCCGAAATATTAATTAATATAGGAAATATATGGTCGCTAGCTTTTAACAACGTTATCACGTTTCATAGGCGGGAAGAAATCATCGACCATGTCACTTTGCACGTGGTAACTGAAATAGAAACAGCTCACTTATTACATTGTACGTTCCCGATTGTTAGCCACCCACACATCTAACAAGTAAATATACATACATACACTATCAAATACATTTATTAATACACATATAAGATTTTGAGTATGAGGATGTATAAAAAGATTTTTTTTTGTGAAAATGTATACAAGAGTTGCAAGATTCTCTAAGCAAACAACTGGCTAATGTAAGCACAATAAAAAAGTAATAGCTATAATACATTTAAAAATAAAAAAGGAATTTAAATATCTTCATTAAAATTAGCTAAGGATAGTAATTTCTATGGCTCCATGTATAAGTGTGAAGTTGTATGGGTTTGTATGGAGATGTATGATGTATGTACTCACGTGGATTGGAATGTCTGCGTGAGCTCGTGCTTCAGCTCACCCTTGTAGTTGATGGTGAAGATCCTCACGATGGGAATGCCCACAGCTTGGTACGCGCACACGTCCTGGTGGAAACAAATTATTGTATTAAAAAGAAAACTAACTGTTAACAAGTATCAACTAAAGTGAAGCGACTATTGAAGAGAAGCCTACAAAACTACAAAACGTTATTGAAGAATGATTAAAAATATACAGGTTAACGTATCTCGATAAAATTCTACACAGATGTAGAACATAATCTCGTAGAAGATAGGGGCTATGTACCAATTTATTATTAATTCGGTGCGGACGAACTCACGAGGAAAAGCTAGTATATAAATAGCGTGACTTACATTAACCCTGTTCCCGTAGCCAGCGTAGAAGGGGTTAGAGTTGTGCGGGAAGAGCGCCTTGATGTCAGCGAGGCACTGGATCTTGAACTCCTCGGGCTTCTTCTCGATGACCTCGCGGTGGAAGGCGCGCAGCAGCGACGTGGGGTTCAGCAGCAGCGGCCCGTCCGGAAGACACACCTCGCCCTGCCGGATAGACCGCAGGTACTCCCGCGTCACCTGACAATATACAAATATAGTTTTTATTTAAACACACATTTCTTCGTTTACAAGACTAGCTGTTGCTCGCAACTTCGTCCGCGTAAAATTAAAATTGATAAAAAATATAGCCTATGTCACACACTAGTGTGTGACATAGGCTATATGTGTGACATAGGCTATATATACACACTAGTGTGTGACATAGGCTATATTTATTGTCAGCGGACAATGTAGCTTTTTAATGATGAAAGATTGTTTTTAAATCGTCCCAGTAGTTTTTGAGTTATTTCAATACATACAAAAATACAAATCTTTCCTCTTTATAATATTAAGTATAGATGTTAGCAATCACAGCATATTTTAGCATAACTCTCTTTTATATGAAAAGTCCAACACTTTAGACACGCTATAGGCTATACAATTTTATGTTATTTAACTTAAAGGGTTAATAAATTAAACAAAACGTCATGAGGGAAAGAGACAAGAAGTACAAGTGACGCTCACCCTGGCCTGTCCGATGGCCCTGGCGGAGAGGTAGAGCAGCTGGTAGCCGTTGTTCTTGATCTTGGTGAAGAGCTGCGCCACGCCCGACTGCGCCCAGTCCTTGCCCACCAGCGGGAAGATGTGCCCCAGCACGTCAGACCTGCACACGTTGATGATTTGTAATAATCGAATTACAAAGTCAGTAATAAAATTAATATGAATACAAAATGATTCAAAAAATATTACTAAAGATCCTATATGTTAAGTGAGGCTGATTTTATTTTACCATTTGTATTCTTTGGCTTTTAGGCGTAGTTGAAAAATATACCAATATCATTGCTTATAAATGTTTATCAGACACTTAATAGCGGTTGCATTGCTTCATGTATAAGTGTGCGTACACATGTGAGTACGTACACATGTGCGTGCGTGCGCGTGTACGCGTATACAGTCGCTGAAATCCGCGGTGTTTAACTTACAGAAAAAATCCCTTGTTCCTTACAACGAGACAGAATCCGCCTCTTACAAATAACCAATTTGGTAGCGATGAAATTCGTAAACAACGGAATAATAAAAACAATTAACCGTGTACCACTGACATTTTTTCGTAGACATTTAAAAGGTGCGTCCTATTCGTTTATTGTTCTGGGTCATCTTTTTCAATGCGTTCAAACGACTGTCGCTTTTAATACTGCCGGAATCCCTGACTGTACGTGTACGAATGTGACATGTGTGTCATACTCACTTGGTGATGGTGCCATCGATGTCAGAGATGACAATCTTGTCGTCATGCCGCCAGCGGAACACGTTGCACTTGCAGCGCGTCGTGCCCTGGTACGCCGTCGTCACGCTGAACACCATCTCGTTCATACCCTCGCGTAAATTCAACTTTTTCTGGAAAAAACATTTTATTATTAAAAATATACAATCATAAAGTACTATTTTCGACGACTCGATCGCCCTTTCAGTATATAAATGAGATAAGTATGAATTCACAATATATCGATTTGTTTTTTCACAGTCAGGCTATAAAAAATCAAAATTAATTACAATTTGGTCGGAGGAAAGTCGCAGCGTTTTCCGGAACGTTGAATGTCGTCTGGAAGGTTTCTGATGACTCTCCTGCTCCGAATCAGACGAACTTTGCTCCCTTTGGTCATCTGTAACGAAAATAACCTCATTAAAGCATTATCAACAACTACAAAACAACCATATCAATCAGTTACTGGTATTTCCATCAAAAAGATTTCACCACAATGCGGTTACAGATATTTTACCGTGATAAATGAAATTATTATTGCATCCACTTTTAATGTTGTTTTTGCACAGAGTTAGTTTAATTAGGAAAGCTTGGTAGTACATTTTACTGTAGTTTATTGTATACTAGCCGTTGCTCGCAACTTCGTTCGCGTGAAATAACGTAGCATTATAATTATAATGTAGAATTATAATGGTGAACGAATATTTGAAATAGGCCCAGTAGTTTTTAAGTTATTTCAATACATACAAAAATACACATCTTTTCCTCTTTATAATATTAGTACAGAAGATATAGATTAACTTAATTATAAATTTTCACGGAAGACAAAGTATAAAAACGAAACAATAAGCGGAAAAGTCGACAATACACATATATAAAGTAATAACAAGCGAAAATATTTCTTACCTTTAATATGTGTTTGTTTCGTAACTGGCAACACTTCTGCGACATCCTGAGTGGGGGTCAACTCTATGGGTTCGATGACGTCATTAATGTTAGTCTCGTCCGTGTCCCTGTCCTGTTCTTCTGCCGGGGAGTCCACCTGGTCCTCATTGATGGTCACTTTCACTTCTTTGGTGTCCGCTGCTTGTGATACTGTCAGCTCTTTGATTATTTCCTCCTTTGCTGGTGATGGTTCAGTTCTACAGAACAGTTGTTATTTTATACTTAATTTTGAACTTTTAAATGAATGGATGGATTTGTTACAAGAATCATCACCATACCTGGTCCATCAATCATCTGGTCATCACCAGAATGGGTCAACCGATATCGAAGAAATTTATCATTGATCTAGTCTAGAACGTAATCTGTTCTGAGGTGTAAGTCGACAAGACAAAATTTTGTAAAGTTCATATGTTACACAAAAATACTTAGATTAGAATTTCATTGAATATTATTTATTTTAAGTAATTCAAAATCTTATATTCTGTACAGTCAATTAAGTCAAAACATTTACACAGATAATATCAAAATTAAAGGTTAAAAACATTTCTTTTGTTCTTTGTTTAAATAGATTGATTAAAAATTACGATAATTATTTTCATTCGCGTAACCCTTACTTGCAATTTTTATAAACCTACTATCGTTCATAATTTATTTTTCTTTGTTCGACATAAATGACGAACCGTGACATAAAAAATGTGTCTAGTTTTTTGTGTAAACGTTGACAATGCTGTAAATGCTAAAAAATGTTCGTATCGTGACTAAACATTTGGCATTTGAATTGGAGGACTGCCAGAATCACAAAACTATTAATATTAAAAACATATACTTCAAATATAACAACATACATATTTATCATTATTGAAACATCTTCACTGATGGCAACATTTCAATTGCTAAACAGAATTTAAAAATGATTTTCTTTAAAAAATAATGGACTCCTTGGTATAGTGAAATAAAAATTAGTAATAATATACCTGGAATTATTTGAACTTTACACAGATCATGCTTAAAATAAAAGAAGATGCATCTTAATCGGCTTTTCTCTTCTTTTTTCTTCATATATCTTATCCCTTAGAGCGAGAGGGAAGATAAAAAAAGAGAAGGAAGGCGCTAGAAGCTGCCATAACATTATCAGATAACTGTTAAGCTGATAGACAAGGCTTGTTCTGTTACCTCTTGGCTTCAGCGTTGGAGCGGCGCCAGCTCCACCAGGAGTAGGAGCGCGGCTTGGCGCCCGCCTCCGCGCTCTCCCCGCCCGCGCGCGCGCCGCCCTCCACCTCGCCCCCGCCGCCCCCGCCCGCCTTGTCCAGCTCGTCCAGGATACGCTGGATGTGGAAATATGTAGTTGAAGAAAAAACTTTGAAATGACAAGACAACGTCAAAGAAGCAAAAGGTATAGGTGAAGTTAGAATACGGATTATTCTATATTTATTTGTGCTTTTGTGATTGTAATTACAATCTGGTCAAAGTATATCAAAGCACACAATTAATAGAATTAGGTTAATATAATCTCTTCGACATTATCAACCATTTTGTTATTTTAAATGCTATCACAGGTGTTGGTTATATTCAGGACGCGTGACAACATCGTGATCTCTCCACTCCAGTGATAAAGGTACCACGCGGCAAACACGAGCTTGAGGTATAATTAACACGTTTTTATAGATTTCAATTGACTCATTTTTTAAACATAAACATGGAGATTACATAGGTCATTGTACTACATTGTTGTATCTATATTAAGAAATCAAATTGAGAAAGCAACTTTAAAAATTGATTTTAAATATGGTTTACGGACCATAATTTTACGTGATAACGCTCTAACGATCACAAGTCGAACGCTTATGCTGATCGTGCGTCTCTTTCGCTTATCCCGCGTTCTCGCTTGCACGCGCGGCTTAGACGAAATGTAACAAAGAATTCATCATACATCGGCGTTCATCGATTTATAAGATCACTACGATATGTGCATCTACAATCATGGAGTGCGTTTCACCACAACTCTGATTCTTAATAACTACAAAAAATGCCTTGTTCATTGCAACGAGACAAACTCTGCCTCTTCCTACAAATAACTAATTAGACAGCAGTGAGTGCAGCGAAGGGATAACAATAAAAAGAACCTAGCCTTGTATCAACCGACTTTTTTCGTTCAGACACATTTATAAGTTGCATTGTATTGATTATTCCGCGTCTCGTTTCAAAATGTTTAAACGATTGTAAAGTGGAACACCGGCAGTTTTCCCAACTGTACCATGGGCAGGGATTACCTTGGGCAGGGGTCGTCTGAACGCGAGGAGTGAGAGTATGAGTAGACCAGCACTCCGCCACGGCAGCCGGCGCTCGCCCACGCGCACCTCCAGCCGGCCCTCCGCCAGCAGCGCGTCACCGCGCACACAGAACTCCTCGAACGTCAGCGAGCGGGACACCGCGCCTTCGCGCAGGTACACGGACACCTGGCCCCTGAACACACCACACAATTAACAAGGCTTGAAATAGGAATAATGGATGATAACTATAGTAGATGTAGTATGATAACTATTTAGAGGAAATGTGAAATTTTAACAAACCTAAACAATTTTACCTTTATAAGGCTGGGATCACAGAAGTATTCAAAATTTGTTTGTATTATCAATTTAAACACTAATACGTTTCAAAATAAATACATAGACAATAAATAATATTGTCAGCCAGTGAAATCCATAAACAAATTATCTCATTTTTTTAAATTAAACTATATTCATCATAAACTCATAAATATTTTGTCTCCGATTGGTTTGTCTTGTTGACACATAGTAATGTTATCAATAAGGAAGCTAATAGTGTTTATTTAGTATAGAAAACATACACAGAAAGACTGCTTATGTAATCATTACATGATTCTGAGTTTTCTCGTTAAGAGCATATTGAATTATAACACGGATTGTGTTACACTACAATAAAATATAGTTTGCAATTCGTCCATTTTATTACACTTCAGTAGCGATGACGTCAATTGCAAGTGTGAGAATCACGACTGCACAATTTCACATCAGTGTAATACGATTCGATTGCATTCCGCTGAGTCATACAATCCGCGTTACTAACGACCCATGTATGCTATACGAACTTTGGATTATGTACTTTTTATAAATTTATCTATACTAACATTATAAAGACGAAAGATTTGTATTTTGTACGTATAAAATAACTCAAAAACTACTGAGCCGATTTGAAAATTCTTCACCATGTAAAAGCTACATTATCGGTGTGTAACATAGGCTATGTATGTTTTTTTTTTAATTTCACGCCGGCGAAATCGCGAGCAACAGCTAGTTAGACATAAATGCTGACTTTTATATATATAATATTATAGTATTCATTAAAAAAAACTTGAAAACCCCTCCGAACCTAATTTTTCTCTTACATTTTAGCCTAATCTTACTAATATTATAAATGCGAAAGATTGATGGAAGTTTGTAGCCTAAACGGTTGAACGGCTCTCGATGAAATTTGGTATAGATGTAGAGGATAGTCTGGAAGAACACATAAGACTTTTAAATTCCATGTCTAATTTTTTTCAACTTACTTGCTCAGTATCTTGTCGTCATCATCAGAGTCGATAGCCGGCGGTTCTAGAGAAGTCGGAGACTGAGGAAGTGAGGGTCCATTCCCTGATTCATATTCCTCCTCTGTCGGACCTCCGGTCTGGGGAGCTCCGCCAACAACTGGAAACAAAATGCAATTAGTAACATAGACCTAATATCAATTTAAGGTATCACCGGAAGTTAATGAGATTCGTAGCCAAGCGTGACTACGTGCCATCATAAAGTTTGT
>LD688948.1:4266404-4277587 GCA_003118335.3 Papilio memnon
TTTTAAATATGTATGTAAATGTACTTTTTGCCTACGAACAAAAAACGTATAATTCAAATAAAGTTTTTTTACAACTATAAATCTTCTCTCGTTGATGATTACGTAACACTTAGCATTACTTGAGTGCACACGACAGAGTCATATGTGAACAGTTCATTAGCGGCGAATGGCAACTTGTTTTTATTGCACGTTAATCAGTGGACAGTGATGTATGAAACACGCAAAAAGTGTACATACAAATCTTTTTTTTGCCGACCTAACGATCGATTCTAAGTCGTTATTATTATAAAAAGCTAGCTATAGAGTCTAATAACCAGGATATCCGCTTTTATTTTTGCAACATGTATCCGATTCAAAAAGATCGAATCTTTGGAACAAATTTCCAGCATATCCTACGTTACTTTACCCTCCTGTCCTGAAAAAAGAGTCTTCGTAGGATCTAGTTCTAAGACAAACAGATATACTTACGACTTTAAACCTGGATCGCAGCACTCCCAGCTTGCCGAAGCGCACGTGGAATGGGGAGCAGGTGAAGCTGCCATCCGGTTGCTCCACCACCACGACATCGATGGCGCCCGTCAGCGTCGCGCTGTTTATCTCGTTGTAGAAGTCGCGGAAGTTCGCAATGAACTTTCCGATATAGTTCATAGAATACATGGCGCTGATTGTCTACACTTGCATACACTATAAACAATCTACCACTATCACTTAAATTACACTCAAATATCAATGTTTCCGTTTGTCCGTCTCACCGATTACCCCATTATGTATGTTTGCTTGAAGTTGAAAATATTAAAACTCCTGAAACAAAGAAATTACTATGTAAAGCATGAGTTGCAAAGATTCGTATTATTTTCGCGTATAGATAAGCTTCTGAATAATTTAGCGATAATGTGGCAATGGTGGTCTTACAAGATAGACTTATCAGTTACACTGGAAAGCAAAAGGTGCTTTAAATAATAAAAAAAGTTCCCAATATTCCAACAGCGATCTTTATCTATCTCTATTTTGTTAAATGTGGCAGCTTATATAAATTACATTCAATTCCGATTATAATTCCTATACAAAAGATACAAAAATTAAGCCTTATCTAAATTAGGCGATAAAAGGCTTATCGAAAATTATTAAGTAATCAATTAGAATTTATATTCAAAAATATTTATGCAATGAAATATTTATCTTTATCAAATAGTTATATATTGTTATCTGTCATGACCGTATCACGGAATAAGGTCAATATTTCCTGCGAGACGTAACAAATTACGCACAAAGATTTGATAACGAAATGATGTATACGTTATGTTGCTTGCGCGTTTTCCTAAACACTATAAAAGTGATAACAAAATATTATATTAAACATGTAGTAAAATATCTTTTCCTATTCACGTTTTTGAGGCACTGGAACATTAAATTACTTCACAGTTTCCCAATACTGTTATGTAGTATTGCATAAAAGTTGTATATTATTTTCCTATACCTTTAACTACTTTGTTATCTGGTTTGTACTGTTGTACGCTATCAATTATTATATAAAATTAAGTATAGATAAAAGTGTAGGACTAATACTATTTATAAGCATGGCCTACTTTACCTATTTTATCAAAAATGTCAGAACTATAAACAACATTAAAAATTCCAGACGACCTTAATAAACAAAGTTCATTATCGCGGTACAGTCGTGCGGTTTAAAATTACTTGCAGTTCGGTCATGGACGCAACGCAATATCTGCGCGCAATATCATACAGCTCCCTGTTAACACCAGACAGTAAAAAGTGGGTCCAATACTCCAAATTCTATGTGTGACGTCATCTGACTTGCTTAAGAGCGCGCACACCTTTGACTAAACTAGCGCACAACTGTTTAGTAGCGCTTTGATTTCTATGAGCTTATAGGGAGATGCGCAATCTACTCGATTCTTAGTTGTGCAAATAAACAGTTGAATTTGCTGCGAAACAATCGACAATCGCACAACAGTTGTGCGATAGTTTAGTCAAAGTGTGTGTCCGCAGTAAAATAATATTTACACTTAAAACTACCGTTGTAAACTCTGCTTACACTTTCAAAATAATCATAATCAGATATTTACACCATCTGTTCAATGTATCACTTATTTCCCTTTCGTGATATACCAAAACTATTTAAAATGTTTGCAAACAAATCACTGGTGAGGAATGGAGTCGAGTCATTGCACTCGGCGTATCGGGCAACATATACAGGATGTTGTTACACAACGTTGCACGCATCGTGCGAGATGCAACCGCGAATAGCACACGACTGACGACCCCGACGTAAAAACCTCAATTAGTAATGAAACTATCGTGCGTACATCGTTCAAATTGAGGTTATACTGACTGAAATCATAGTTGTAGTGGCGTTAGAATAAATTACGACTGCAACTGAACGCAACTCGATTACAAACCAGAGCATACACTCCCTTAAAATTAGACAACGGTAACTAAATCATAAAAGGTATCACATAGTTGTAACAATTGCAACATGCTGATTTGATTTTGTCATTTCCTTCGTTTGGTGACTTAAATGGGAACTTTGTATTTCGTTAAAAATATAAGCAAAATGTTGAATGCATAGATACAATAGATATGCAAATGTGTGAATACCATTTGTAAAAGCACGTGGCAGTGACATGCGTGCCGATTGTCGCGAAAAGCGGACTCTGCCCCCGCAGCGCCGCCGGTCTCGCCAGGAATACGTGTAACTCGGGTAATGACTAATTCACAAGAATAGCTAACAGATAAGTATACACATTTTATACATTTACCAGTTACGATACATATGATATCATTGAAAACAATATAACAATCGTAATGCATGATGTAACATGCTGCAAATGAATGAAGTCGACGTTTTCATTATCATTGCAATAAAATCAAGAAAGTCTAGTACACGATGTCGTTAGATGGTTACAAAATGGAAATGCACGACTTCTCGTTAGCTGTTTGACTATAAACAGTACCCAGATACCGCGAGGAAATTACGTCTATCAAGGTGTAAAAGGAAATCATAATCGATGCATATATAAATGCATATTTTACTGCATAGCATTGGGCTTCATTCACAAGCTAGTTGGGAAGGGCAGGTGTCCCTGGCACATGCGTCAAACGCTTCAAGTGCCAAATTTTATTTTAGTCCCCAAGGATTTCAAGTTCAATGTGTTATGTATCAGAGATCAAACAAAATATATAAGCATGCACAATACAACATACTTCATAATTGTTTGCTCATTACCGATAGAAATAGATTAGAACAGGACTTAAAACTGTCAACTCAAAACTGTCCAAAAACTACTTTCCGACATTTTTTCGTTCATTTCACATTAGCTTTAGTAGAGATGCTGAGTACAGAAAACATAATGGTTTGTAAAAATATATTTTTTAGAGATAAAAATGTCTAGCATTTGGTTGCCATTGGACGACTAAGTTGACCTTCACTTCATAATTCACGTAAAAAAACGACCCACATTTTATTGGGTTGTGGCCAAATGATTTAAGAATTTACCAATAAAATAAATATTCGCGAACCTCCCTCGTAGACTGCTATCGTAATGTATCGAGATAAAAGTTTTTTAAACGATACTATGTATTAGAAAAAGGTGCCTGGACATATATTTTTTCAGTCAGCGAGGCTGTGAATATACGTTAACCAGCTTTCATTCGATACCTCAACAAGGATGAATCATATTAGGGTGTAAATGTAATGAAAAATTGAGGTATTTTATCGGTCAGACAAATAACAAGGGTCCAACCACGTGCGATACTAAATCAACGATGTGCCACAAAGAGGTGTATGAACCGTCCGACTGCTGTTTCTTTGTTGTGAACAAATAACATAAATCGACCAGCCGACGTGTCAACTGAATGATAACAACATTGTAGCCTTGAAGGTGTCGACTGTCGACTACACGCATATTACAAAACCGACCGTTGCGCCGATTTAATCTCGAACGTTAGTATTTACAACTTTTTTGTTTTCTAGAAACATTTGTACCACAAATAATCTCGTTAACCGTTGGTCTCCACTTTCGACTTCCAACAGCTGTGTGAAAACATAATGTTATCTCTGTTTTTTTCAAAGACAATGAAAGGGATACAAAAAAATTTCTGTACAGGTGTACAATAGAAACCCACGGTAAACGAGAAAAACAATGTATAATCAGAGAAAAGTTATGTTTCGTCGATTACAAAGTTTCAATTGTGTATATAGAAAGATACAGACATGAATGATGTTTTTATTATTTGATACAATAATATTACAATAGGAAAATGTAATTTATCCCGTTTATTATTACCGTTTTCCAATAACGTCAGAAGATGAATAACTGGGAAGCCGTATTAGCTTTAATGTTCATTTAAAAAAGCCTAACCTAGCTAACAATGGGATTGCACTGACCGATGTATAAGGACAAAGCCGGATGCATTTTGTCGTAGGCATCTGATTACTGTGCACTTCGGCCTAATCATATAATGAAACAAACATACAATATCTCGTGTAGATGATTAATATAATTGAATGTGAATTGCTCTATGCGTGTCGTTATTATTCAAATACCAAAAAATAAATATTTTCAGATATAATAAATTATCATATCGAAGATACAGACCGTCTACTCTTTGTTTCTGTATAATAGAAAAAACGATGACTACGTTTTGATTAATGTTTGGTATTTACCAAGAGAAACTATTCGTAACAAGATAGTAACAATACGAAATGTAGTTTATATTGTTCACAAAAAAACAACGTTACATTTATCTCTCAAGTGTAATATGAAAATCATTGATAATTAATTTACTTTATAGACTGTTTCTGTAATATAAATTTTACTTAGTGGAAGTATATGTTAAGTACGTACTAACATGATTATATTAAATCACGGTCTTATACAATGTATAATATCAACATACTCTAATTGAATTAGAATCGCCATAACAGAATCAAGTTACACAACGAAATTATTGATTAAATTATTTATAGGACAGAAAGATATTTCTCATTATTTATTTTGAGTTGCCTAATCACGTAAGAGCAATCAAAGTTATAAAAGGCAATAAGTACCTACATTTCTTACGTGCCATTCAAGTGTTAGTAATTGGAAATACGCCATCTGATTCATTTGTCAGTAATAACAAAAACAAATGACGTACCACGATGGTGTTTATCTATTTTCTTGTTTATTTATTTGCTGCAGAATAATTTCCACCGCGCACTTAACATGGTGCGTGTTATAAGTCACCGAAAACAATAAATATTTACTGTACAAAGTCATAAAATATATTGTTTTCAAATCATACTAATATTATAAATGTGAAAGTTTAGATGGATGGATAGATGTTTGTTAGAGTTTGTAGCTTAAACGGCTGAACGGATCTCGATGAAATTTGGCATGGATGTAGAGGATAGTCTGGAAGAACACATAGGCTACTTGCTTTTGTTTTTTTTTAATTCCGCGCGGACAGAGTCGCGGGTGAAAGTTAGTAGGAAATAAATGTAAGAATACACAATGTATAAATAAATATACAAGATGCATATTACAATGAAGGCTTAAGTTCATTCTTGTCGCAGACAGGACCTAATATGCTAAGTGAAATGGGGATAGTTTACCTTAGACTATACTTTTTATTTTAATTAGAGTATTTCATGATGTTTAAATAATAAGATGCAATTGATTAAAACGTAATGAAATTGAAATCTGAAATTTTCAATACCTATGAAAAGTTCTAAAATTTTAAAGCCATATGAAACATGCATTAAATTAGTGTGAAATATCGCAAGTAATTATTCGATCAATCCAAGCAACGTTGAGTACAGGGTATTGTATTAAAACATATGTGAAGAAAGTTACATACCCAGAAAACAATAACCAAAGTTGGATCACTTAACACAAAGGATAACAACAGTTACAAGTCAGGAAAAACCGTTGTGGATTAAAACGTTTTTAATGTCGTGAAGTATAAACCGTCATGAGGTAAAAACGTTTTTTCCAATTAATTCTGCGTTGGGTAAAAACTTCGCGGTGCAAATGACGAAAGACGCGTGATTACTGTACTGAATACGTTACTATACTGGTGCGATCTCGTACTCGGTTGTTGCGACAGATTATCGAGTGACGTTCGAGTTTACACACCCACAAAACGACGAACGTTCAACGTGGTAGTGGTATCGTCGCGACTGCCACGGCCGCGGAGTGGCGTGATGTCGCACCACCTCGTTGCGAAAGTGCGTTCGGCATAAGGAAGTGGTTGTTGCGTTTACAAAACGAATTATTAACACAACATGTGACCTGATAACAGCTGACACACTGCGCATATTACCATCGGTCATCACTGATAAATGTTTTTTTTTTATTAAATGCGTTACATAATATTTGTATGATTTATAATTAAATTATCGAGGGTGCGATATGTAATATAATAATGTTTAACTTGTACATTTATATATTTTTTAGTAAGGTCTCTTGCCTTTAGGAACTTATCTGAACTTAGGCCCCACATCGCATATTCCGTAAGGACAATTTAAAAAACAATAAAAATCTTCCAACAAGGCCTAAGTAAGACCTCTGACATTTTGGACATCGTTTCGATATTTCTTATGCAAACATTTTCAATGTGAAACATCTAGTTATACCGCGAACATGACATTAAAAAATAATAGCATGTCTAACTTTGCAATTAAGTAAGCATTTTCATTAATGATGCCTTTGAATGAATGATTTAAAAAACCAGTATTCGTAGAATAAATATTAAGCACTTTCCTATAAGTGTGAACATTAAATAATGATTGAATGGGATAAAAGATTCTAAGTCCAGAAATTGCATGGTCGCAAATCAACCCAGGAGGGGTTGATTCGATCTTTAAGCCTAAAAAATTACAGTAGTTTTTATTTTCGTGGACATACTATTGATGAATACGTATTACTTATAAGTACCCAAGAGGGAAGCGCACTTGTTACGGAAGTTAACTTTTGTCCGTGAATAAAAATCTTACGCGAATTATTCGGCTTCATTGTATATTCTAAACATTTACAAATACATATGTATTTGTTGCTAACCTTAACGACTTAAATTTTAAATCCAAATCTAAATGTCACTAAACCAGTTGTTCAATTTAAAGATTAATTTGTTTTACAAATGGTATTTATACGAAATTAAATACGTGTTGGTATATATGCACAGCCGCCTTATTTGTCTGCCGATGGGTGTGTCGTGACGTTGCCTGTTGCGTATTATTTAAGACATCAAGGTTACTCTTAAATTACCAATGCACAGACAACGAAATGCTTTGAACCGTAAAACGATTTACTAAAGGTCACAATTGCCTAGGCATCTACGTCGAAAGCTAGATGCGTGTGCGCGTAAACAAATGTTATCGTCCCGATGGCCTTCTATTTATGCGCATTCTTACGATAACATTCGAATGCCGAATTATCGAAAAAAATATTTCATTTAAAAACAAAATTTGAATATTAACATTATTTTTGATATATACAGGAATTTAGAGTGTGTCAGGAAGTAAAGAGAAAACTTCAGTGAAAGATGGAAATTACTCAACCGACAAGTCGGAAGGTTTTAAATGATGATTATTGTTAAATTAATTTAATCGTACACTATTATGCATTAATAGTATTTCATTTTTATTTTATGTACAACACTTTATACTATGCAGGGCCAAATAGTTTTCAATACATTTCTTTAGATATAGTTCTGAATTGGAAAAAATGATAGCATAATATACACGCTTTACATGCATGTGCGAAAACAATAAGAAATTACAGGTATCTTTTAACTAAATCAAATAAAGACAAAAATATATTGTAATAATTTTTCTTGATCATTCTGAGAATAGACAATAATGTCATTTTCAAGAACATCTATTGAAAACTTATTTCATATACAACTACAATGTGACTAAAAAAGATCTAGGCGATGGTATCAAAGATTATTCTTGATAATACAAAAAAGTACCATTAAAAAAACAACTTGATAAATTATACAGATAAGATGTGAGTAATCTGAAATTCAAATTGTGGTACAATTTATTGTTCTGTTGTTTATCTATCCACTCATAGAAAATACATTGAACCACAGATAATATAATACTACACTAATATAATTCATGCTATTAAAAAAAATATGTATGGTACCTGAGAGTACATGATACAGTTTGTTGAAAATACTTAAAAATCCTTACTTTGTTGTGACACAACGTAAATAGGTTTATCCTATGCTAGCAATAGACACAGAGTATAAGGACAGCTGCGAATTTACCACAAACTTACAAACCTAAGTACCATTGTAGATGAATTTACATAGATGTCTATTACTGACCAAACTGTTTTATGTAGTTTACACTGATATCCTCTCTCTGTGTAAATATTTTCAATGTCAAATGATAACAAATGTGATACAAATCTATTCATGTTTTGTTAACCAGGAAGTTTGGTCATTAAGTTGTAAAGATAAGCAGATTTCTAATACAAAGAAAAGTGTATTATTAACCAAGAACCAAATAAAAATATAGCCTTATCAGTCTGCATGGGGGGATCATTACAGCTCTTCTGTTACACAAAGGCAATGCCTTTGTGTAACAACCATGTTAGCTATGAAATGGCTTTAAGTCCATATAACTGAATAACAATATTCCATTATGGTATACAAGACTAGATATCACTATAATCTTACTCACTAGTATTATAATTGCAAAAGTTTGGATGGATGGATGGATATTTGTTAGAGTTCCTAACCTAAACTGCTGAATGGATCTTGATGAAATTTGACATAGATGTAGAACATAATCTGGATAAACACATAGGCTAGTTGCTTTTTTATTAAATTTGGACAGAGTCTTGGGACAAAATCTATTATAGTATAAAAAGTAAACACATTAACAAACCCTTATTTTGATATTGGATAAAAAAATATGTTTAGACTATTATCTTCTATGTCAATAAGTTTGCTGTTATAGGATAATTATTCTAAAGAATATCAATATTAGAATTTGCAATACATACTTTCAAATATTTATTACATGACCATGTTATTTGTCATGCAGGTTGCTTTGTGTCATGTCTAACAAGAGAAAGTATTTAATTAAATATTATCTAGAACATTCTTGCATTCACCAACAATTTTTTGTGTACTTCTTTTTGTAGACTTGTTGTGAGGTCTGTGCTCCAGTTTTAATGCCTGACCTTGCTCAATAATGAATTATAAAAAGTTATGGATACATGTTATAATAAATGTAATTTACTCAACAACTTTGGAATGCGAATGTAGAAAGTAGGTTTAAAATTATCTTTGTTTACTCACAAAAAATTAAAGAAATTCAATTTTCTTCTAGAAAATTTCTATATACAAGGGTAATCTAGCACAAAATCACTGATATATTACTTTAATAGACAAATAAAAATACTACATATTTTCTTTACTCGCGCAAATGAAAAACTGATTGCTATATACATAACAAAGAAAATGATTTTTTTTCATTTACTTCAAATTTGTATTGTTAGGTATGCATAAATTATTATCAATGAAAGTAATTCAAAAGCATTACTGACCTATAAATATAAATCATAGAATTTCGCAAGTTATTTTGAAAAAACAAATACTTACAAAATCCCAAAGGCTTCTTGTTTCTTATAACAGTGGCTAATATTTAACTGATTCTTTTTTAATATACTAGTTAAAATTCACTGATAGTAATATAGCTTTTGATTGCTATTATTTAAAATTAAATAACATCAAAATACTGTAAAAACAGACAAAGCACTCACAGAATTACTACATGAATGTCAAAGTAAACGTCGTTTCGATTTTGATTTTGATCGGGTAGTGCATTGGCGATTGTCTACTGATCTTTAAAATTGGATAGGTCATTGCTTACAAATATCAGCTGTTACTTTGGTCCGACTTAACGCTCACTTTGAGATTCTTGACAGTTAATTTTATATCTATTATTAGTTCGAATCCTTACCATCACTAGCAACCACAACCGTCAGCGCCAAAATGGAAACAATCAAATGGGCACAAAATTCTACGGTTTATAGCCTTTACATGGAAAAAGGTCAATGCATTTCGCGATTTACAGTTTCTTTCCTTTGCTCCGAAGTTTAATAAAGGAACTTCAAATATCAAATATTTTTACATTTTTCTTAAAATCTCAGAAAAACGCTTAGAAATCATGACTAATCTTATCATTATATACTATGACTTCTAATTTACATGAAACTACTACTTTTTGTCCAAACAAATAGTGCTTTATCGTGCACTAAAATACTGTATGAATTAACAACGTGGCAACAATAATCTCTTGAATTGTTTTATGGTCTGACAACTTTTCTTGCTGTCTTTGTCAAATAATTGTCAATTTTTAATTGTCATTCAAACTTCTTTATTGTATGACGAATCGAAAAGAAATAACAAAACTGATAATAATGAATAGATATGGTTCAGAATACAATAAGCAAAAGTAATAGGTTATTTGATTTGCAAGTATTTTATTTAATATCACCATTTAAAAAAATTGTGGTCGCTTCGACATTGTGCTAACTAGTTTTATTTCGTCATAAAAGCTTGTTGAAGAAGATTGATCTAATGTATTCTACATATTTTGTTCAATGACCGTCGCAGGAAATGTAGTTTATAAGCAACGTATAAATATTTAATTTGTATTTTTATTTTACTTAAAATCACAAAATGGTATGTAACTACTTAACTATATTTAGCAATTAAAAAAGAAGGCGTTCGTTATGTTACAGTTCATTAATTTTGTTCCAGAGCTATCAAGACGAATCCAGTTACGTAGGGTCCTTTCCTAAGGACTTTAGCTATGGGCCATTTGAACAGAATGGGGAGAATGACAATGCATCATTACAGGAAGATCATAAACCGAGAATTTTACTAATGGGATTAAGAAGGTAAATATGTTGAGTATATTAGTGTTCAGTAAAATATTCTAGTGTATAGTTTAAATGAACATATTCATTTCTCTTTTAGATCTGGAAAGTCATCAATACAGAAGGTTGTATTCCATAAAATGTCACCCAATGAAACCTTGTTTTTGGAATCCACAAACAAAATTGTTAAAGATGACATCAACAATAGCAGTTTTGTTCAGTTTCAAATATGGGACTTTCCTGGACAAATAGACTTCTTTGATCCTACTTTTGATT
>LD688948.1:4299728-4312535 GCA_003118335.3 Papilio memnon
ATACACAATTTTTTACTCCTTTATGTAGATAATTGTTAAAATTTCATATTTCTGCCACATTACTTGCGAGCTTATTTTACACGTACTTCACAGTATCTTTAATAGTTATTAAGAAATGAGCTTTATTAGTATAAGATTATTAATAGTTATGTTTAGGTTTTACGCAAACTTTGGGTAAATTATACCAAATATACGAACGACACGGAACTTTCATTTGTTGTTTTAATTCAAATCCTAACCTTTTTAGCTTATCACCCTTTCAACCAATGTAATTGTAACAATGTTATCGTTTTTCGATGTCTTGGTCGAAATTACGTTTTCTAGGAATAAGTTTGTCTATGGTTTACTACGGAAAAAATGTTGATTAAATAAAAAACTGAATTCGAGCATTGAATTGTATTTACAAAAAATATAGTACATATTACATATTTTAATACAATAATAAAGATTCTCAGATTACGAGATAAAAAATCAACAATCATACAGAGCAATGAACGAACTACTCTTCGCGTAAACAATCCGCTACGAACGATTTATAAACTGATAACCGCTACATTATTTTGTCCACAGTTGATACTTTCATTATAGACAGAAATCAGTTACAATTTCTTTATTTTGGATGTCGACTAGAAAGAAGTTCATTTTACACTTAAAAAGAATATTAACTAAAAAATATATATAATTAGAACAAGCTACAGAGTTATATCAACAATACAGATCAATCTATGGTCATTTTTTAAAACTTTTATTGAGACATCATAAAAAGGCATAAACGTGTTAATTAATCGGGCAGTTCTTTAGGGTCATTGGAAATCGAATGAGAACTTTTATTGTTTACATTTGTAAAACTAATCTCAAAATTCAAATGGCAACACAGGCTTTTGCCATTGGTTAAAAGCGGGTGCACACCTTTGACTAAACTATCGCATAACTATTGTGCGATTGTCGATTATTTCGCAGCAAATTCAACTGTTTAGTTGTACAAATAAAAATACCTACCTACCTGTACCTCCATATAAGCTCATAGGAAGGCAAGCGAGAATAAACAGTTGTGCGATAGTTAAGTCAAAGGTATTCGCTTCAATTACCATGGTAATCTTGCTTCTTTGTTACTAGTAGCTCGTTTTTGTTCCTTCCCAAATGACATTTAATTATTGGGCTTTTTATTAATATAATTATTCAAAAATGCTGTGATTGCTGACATCCAACATAACAAAGTTTGTTACGCTTTATTATATAAGTATAGATGTATTGTGGTATGCCAGTGGATGGTCATATGGCGGGCAGGCGGCGGCGCTCGTCCGCGGCGAGGTGCGGGTGCCACACGTCCACGATGAGCACGAGGCGCGCGCCGGTGCCGTTGTGCCACACCTCGTGCTCGAAGCTGTCGTCGAACAACAACACTTTGCCGAGTTGCCATTCTCTGACATAAAAAAAAAACATATTATAACTCTAAAGTAATGGCTTAACCAGATAACTCGATATGGTTTTTGGAGAATTTTTAGTCGAGTCAATCTTACTAATCTTACTAATATAAATGCGAAAGTTTAGATGGAGGGATGTTTGTTAGATTTTGAACTGCTGAACGGATCTGGATGAAATTTCTGTGTTCTTTCATCGAGATCCGTATCGCCGATTAGGAGATAGAGTAACAAATATCCATCCATCCATCCATTCAAACATTAGCATTTATAAAATGATTATGAAATATGATAAAATTCTATTTCTTTAAATATCGGTTACATTTGGCGGTAAAAAACATTGCCAAACTGTATTTAAAAAAAACTAAGGGCATTAGTTAAGTTGACAAATAGTTCAAAACGTACCTTATTTCCTGGTCCACTCGTATGTAAGTATGTTTGGTATTGCTCAATCCTAAATGCATTCGCAGCCTGCAGTTGGTAGGGCCGACATGCGGGCGCACGTGCGTGCCGGCCGACATCAAACTGAACTTCACCTGTCCCCTCCTGCAGCTGGCGGCGGCAGGCTCCATTTTCACAACAGAGCAAGTGACCGGAGCTCGTTTGCATCGCCCGGGTATCTCTTGGCCTCTCACAAATAAATCTAACTGAGACCACTCCCCCTTTTCTTTTAGACCCTCCCTCTCTTTCTCATATAACGCGCGCGCCGCTTCTCCTTCCTTTAGTATCTCTTTCCAGGATCGTTCTAATGCGTTGGCTAATTGTATGTATGGAGTTTCCTCAACCGACCACCATGGTTGACCTTTTAACCTGTCTACATTGTACAAGGAGCGTTGCGCGGGTGATAGGAAGTGTCCGAGCGCTGCGCCGCGTTCGTGAACTTCGCGTGCCTCTTTGAAGCGCCCGAGCAATAACAAGGTATCTCCCAAGTGATAATAAAATCGTGGCTCGCACGCAGGCCCTGTGTCATTTTCTAAAGCTTTACTGAACATAATAACAGATTCTTCAAGTTTGTTGTAGTGAGTTTTTAAAACAAATCCATAGTGAGCAAGAGCTACACGATCGTTCGGCCACAACTTCAGTGTATGTTTCAGTACCTCAGCAGCTAAATCAGGTCTGAAACAATAAAAGTATACAAATGGTAATATTATTAGTAACGATAATCGTTTTATTGATTTATTGGTTTTGGCATAAAACTTTTGATTCCTTTTTAGAAGTCATTAATGTTATTCTTCTATAAAAATACAAAACATTCTTAGACGGGTCTACATTTTTTGTCGCATTGGTAAATATTTGGGTTCGGTGGCTAAAATATACGCTATCCTAACATAACGTTTTGGAATAATTATAATATTACCATGTGCAAATATTAATTCCTACTGTTAACAAAACATTGTGATACAATAACAAACATACTTATTAGCCATTAAAAATGTGATGGTCAAGTTGTTTCTGTAAGATATTTCATTGGGAAATCGGTTGATTAGTATTCTGTAGACAGGTTCAGCGCTCAAGTAATTTCCTGAAAAAAAAAAACGCTAAATTATTGAATCCGTAATCGTAATGTCTCTTTGGAGGAAGTCTAGGTATCATCACTACAAGCATGTTTAAGATTTTGTTCATAATTGTCAAGAAAAAAATTGCGAAGTTACTACGAGTTTTTTTTATGTTTGTTAAGCTAGTGTTTGACCACGATCCCACCTGAAGAAAGTGATGTTGCAGTCGAAAGATGGTATGGATGGTATATAATTGCTCCGTACAATAAAACATCGGCACTTACCTCTAAACGTTATCCTTTTCAATGTTTTAGTAGCGACTTCGATCAGTAAACGGTCGGGGAGTCGTGTTGTTTTGATCAGTTGTATGTAGGCTTGTATAGCGCGGGAGAGCAGCTCGTTGCTTTGTTTCAGCTCGGCCTCGGTGTCGAGTGCAAGCGCGGCGAGGTGTCGTGCGCGCGCGCTGCCCGACACCTCCGGCCGCGACACGCGCGCTCGCGCGGCGCCCAGCCCGCCCAGCCCGCGCTCCCGTTAGTACACAACACTCATAACACTCACACAATGCATTTCTATATACTTATTGTAAGCGTAACTATTTATAAAACAAACTTGTAATCTATACTAATATTATAAAGATGAAAGATTTAATAAACGGAATAACTCAAAAACTACTGGGCCGATTTCAAAAATTCTTTCACCATTAGAAAGCTACGTTATCCGTGAGTAACATAGGCTATGTTTTATATTATTTTGTAATGTCACGGGGGCGAAATCGCGAGCAACAGCTAGTATTTACTATATTCACTTTTAATATCTACCCTATAATCAACATAAATCAAACAGTAGCTAATTCGTTATACGATAATAATAAGATGAGATATCGTTGGTGTCGTGTGGAAGTCGCATCGTGCGGGGTGCGGGCACGACACGCGGCCGACACGACACCCACGAGATGGAGGGGAAAAAAATGGCACAACGAGCAAGGGATGGAATCGGCAGGGGAAATATTAAAGTGCAAAAACTATTTGTTAATCCAGCCACTCCTGGAACCGAATATTTATATTAAATAATGGATATTGTGCTCACTATATTGTAGTTTTCATATATTTATATTGTATTCTTACTTATTTTGATTAGTATTTTCATATAAGCTGAGGAGATAATGTTAAAATGAAAACGTATGCATGTTACAGTCAAGACTCGTGCATGCATTTTAAACGTGATTTGAAAAGATAATAAATGTGATTCATACTTAATTCAAATTTCAAACAATCAATAAATACTGTAACTTCATAACTTAATACATATTTCCGAATATTTAAGCTAAATATCAAATCACGGTCAATTTTATTTTTTAAAGGTTACAACTTCAAACTATTAGATATAGAAGTAAGAATACAAATTATTTTCCAAGTTCCTAGGTTTTCAAAATATTGATTTTACGGACAACTATTTATTAATATTGTACAATTTACTAAAGCTGTATTTTTATCCATTTATGTAAATGACTTTTACAACCTTGAACTAAATTGGCGGAAGAAGTCATCTGCTACATCAAAAACTTGATGAAAAGAAAAATCAATATGCTAGAATGTTCACCGTTAAATAAATGTTGTTAATTAATAGAAATAAATACCTGGCGGATTTCATCTTCAGCGATGTCTAGTTGCTTACGCCAATACGGATCGCTCGGCTCGTCCGGCCATTCATTGTCAACGTTGTTCCCACCATCCTCTGGAAATTAAAAATATTGATTGTATTCTCTTATTTACATTTATAAGAATATTTTTTCTAACACCGAAGAAATAGTATCTGACAAGCAGTTTTTGTAATTTATAGCAAGTACACAAGGGCTTTTGACTGTGCCCTTAAATATTTAAAATAAGTAACTTTCGGAAATAAGTCGACAGTATTATAAAAAGCGAGACAATTTTTCGATCCACATTTAAAGTTGGTGAAGCGACAAGTTGAAACACAATATTAAAGAAAAACAAATCAATACGTGTCCCTGAAAAAATTATAAAAGTGCATTCAACAATCGAAAAAAGTGGTAAATTTATGGTCACAATTTAGTTAGAGTCATGAGGGTATGCGAGCAATGTATTAGTAATGAAGCGGGCACACTCAAACATGCTGTTTACTGCGTCTCTGCCCGGGCCGCTCCGGCTCCGGCAACCGGCCATATTTAGCTTCCAGACGACTCAATAACTCCCCATCGTCGACGTCAGAAATCTCCTCTTCGTCTTCTTCATCTTCTATTTCTTCCTCGATTTGTTCATCGTCGATAATTTCCACATCGTCCGGAACATCCTCGGCCTCAGAATCGTCAGCCTCCTTCTCTGGGGCATTATCGTTCGAAGGTTCCTTCTCAATGATTTCTTCCTCATCATCGATTTCCTCATCTTCATCACTATACAATTCTTTGTCTACATTTCTTGTTTCTTGTTCTACGATAATTTCCTGTATTTGGCAAATAATTTTAAACGTTTTTTTAACCATGTCACTAATAAAATATGTCAATTTACTTACCTTTTTAACAATTTCCTTTACTTCTTGATTTTCATCGTCATTCTCTTGCTGAAGTCTAGGAACTGATTGAACTGCTGTTTTAATTGATTCGTGGGTTTCGATAATTTCGTGTACTGGTTCGTTAGACTCCGGGGTCAAAGGTACAGTTTCTCTGGGAAGGAGCGTCATACGTCTATCTATTATAGTCGGAGTTTCCTCTCTCGTTTCACTATCCTCACTTTCTGGCGTATCTGTTTTGAGAATTAATTGTATGACATGTCGGTTTGTTCATGATTTAATATTGAATTCAACGAGTATGATTTCAAAAGGACTTATCTTTGATGTTTTTATTTACTGTTTTCTACAATTGTTATTGGTAACTATTTGGATAATTCACAAGTATGGGGTAATTACTATTTAGTGTTACGGCAAATTTCTTATGGCAAGTTTGTCATAGTGTACGTATACGCACCGCCGGGCGCTGCGGAGCGTCGTATGACCGCGTGTGTGGCCAACAGCAGCGCGCCCCCCACCGCCAACTTCAGCCACACTGCAACACACGCGGCACGCATTTATACCATCAGACTAAATAATAACCACCATACATTAATCGCCATATTTAATATTCGACAAACGTTTTTATAGACCAACTTGTAGCACTATGAAATCGACACATACGACTTAATCCTTTTTACTAAACGCAGTCAAAACACGTAGATTTTTTTACAATAAATTATTGCCATATTCAATTCGAGTCAAGTCCGACAGCTTATCAAGTCATACAGTACAGTTGTTTAGAATTCAATAACTCGCAAACCCATTCCTGTATTTTCCTTCCATCAGTCACTTAATTTTAACGCATCATCGGGGCGATTTTGTTGAAATTCATACTTAAAGCACTTGACAAAAATTAAAGTTCCTTTGTTATAGGTAAAATCGCTTAGTTAAGATATGACAAATATTTTTTTAGCATAATTAGGAGTGTTCTACAGATAAAAATTTACAACAATAATAAAATACAAGGTTTTTTTTAATATTTATTTTAAAAATGATACATTATTTTTTTATTAAATTAGTGGTTAGTAAAAAGCAAGCATTCCAAGTTTAGTTTAGATAAGGTTAAAAACGAGCAAGCAATCAACTAATCCTACAGATAAAAAACAACTTAAAAAAAAAATTACTTACTCTGTGAGGAAGATTCTTCTTTTTCGAGTCGAATTTGTTCTTGTCGTTTTTCATACTCCTCCTCTTCAGCTAATGTGTCGGTCGGTTTCTCAGAGGACGGTTCATCTTCCAACTATCAGAACAAAAATAATTCCAATTAATATAATATCCACAAATAAAAGGATTAGGAAAATTTATATAATTACTAGATTTCGCCCGCGAATCCGCCCGTTGGGAATGAAAAAAAAAAACAAAAGCAATTAGCCTATGTGTTCTTCCTGACTATCGCCTACAAGACCAAATTCTATAGAATCATTTATGCCACAAACTCTAATAAACATCCATCCATCGACAATTTTTGCATTTATAATATTAGTATGATGCATGTTTTTATTTTATTTTTTGCAACTTCCGCTTGAACTTTCGATCAATGAATCAGTCAATTTGAGAGTAATCTAAAAGATATGTTGAAATACTAACTTCCACAAAGGGTTTTCCCGACGGTACTGGGATTTGTTCTACAATCGGCGGCTCGATGTCTTCAACATCAGGCGTGTCTTCATCTTCATCATTTATTTCTTCTTTCTGTTCATCATCATCATCTAAAAGTAAATAATATGATTAAGATAAAAATTACTTGTACACTCCCTATAGGTTTTTGCATGTTTACCTTATGTACATTGTGATGGAACTTTCCATTTTTAAATAACTTTACGAAACGATAACTAAGCGAAAGTTTACATGGATGTTTGTTAGAGTTTGTCAATTAAATTAATTTAACTTAAATATGCTTTATTACCTTCAATATTTTCTACATCATTGGGCTTTTCAGATGAAATTATCTCTTCCTCATCTACAACTTCTCTTTCTATTCTCTCTACTTCTTCGTCGTCATCATCTTCTTCGTTCTCTTCATCATCCTGTGAATGCAATTAGAACTTAAGGTAAACAAATCTTGATTTAAACATTCTAAAGAGCTTTTTGCATTTAATGAAAGAGCTAAAAGGCCAAATAAACAATTACATGCAATTTAAGTATGACTTCTCATAAATAACTCCATGCTTTTTGTTTTAACACTTCATAAATAGTACAAGTTTCTAACATGTCTTATCACATATTGTTAAGATATTCAAACATCATTAATTAAAATATCAAGTAGTAATTTCTAGAGGCACATTATGCATTAACTTCTATTTTATCGTAAAAAGGTTTTTAGTAGTTATTTTTGCAGCTGATTTAAATTGAAGCATAGATCCTTAGAGTAACAACACTTCTAGCCGAAGTTATTTTACATCCTTTTTAATATGATTGTCAACCAAATACTATTTTGAGTTAGAGTAATTAGGTAGAGTCATTCTCAAAAATATATTAGTAGTTTTCAACAGTAGACACTCATTTTACAAGTTATTTTGCACCTCATTCTCGTTGTCGTAATTTACATCATTCTCTAGATCATTTTGGTCCTCATTTGTATCAATATCATCATCATCATCATCATCTTCATCTTCATTTTCAAGCTCATCGCTTTTATTATCTTGTTCATTAAAATCTTCTTTGGAATCCTCATCATCCTGTTTCTCTTGTGAGTCATTATTTATTAAATCATCATCATCATTATCATCGTCATTTTCGTCATCATCGTCGTTGTCATCAGCTTGTTCCTCATACGAATATTGCTTGTATTCAATTCTTTCGTCGTCCTGTTTAAATGTATCGAAGAAATAATTACAAAAATGATACTACAATATCTGTGAAGCTAAATCAATACAATAATTTGAAAAGTAAGGAAATAAATGTTAATATTAGTAAATTCTTTAAACATTAAGGTTTTATCTATGTTTATCACACCTCATCATCATCCTCTTCTATATTCTTCTCATCACTATCATCTTCATCATCCTTTTCTTCATAACCAATATCATCATGATCTACATCATCATCGTCATCATCATTTTCAGTATCATCATCGTCATCATGACCATCACCATCAGTACCTTCTTCATCATCTTCATCAGTGAATTCATCTTCATCATGTTCTGTCTCAATCTCATGTTGACTGTCATCATCACCATCATCATGAACATCTTCATAACTCTATTTTTTATATTGGCAAGGAATTTATTATTAAAAATAAAAATATAGAATGGATAAGATCAAAATGAAATAATAAAGGAAATATTTAGCAATGAAAAACAACTTACATGGTGTTTTAGGTCAAGTGTATGTTCATCATGGTGATCATCATCAGGTGTATCCTCGATCCATCCATCTAAGACACCAGAGTAACGAGATTCTACTGAATTTGCTTCCACTGGAAAGTAATACATGTTTAATTAATAATTAGATTTCATTCTATAGCTAGGACAGGTATGTTTCCATAGTTGGGACTTGGGACCAAAATTAAAAGAAAAAGCTGACAACTCAAGAATGAAAGATGTAATACTTACATTCAGTAAGTCCTCTGTTTTCGAGAATTATGAGTACAATTAATGTAACTAGAACAGACAGTAGTGAGAAGAAGATGATTTTTGCACACCAGTGTCCACCAGTGCCATGTTCATGATGAGAGTGCATCAACACATCGCCATCGCCGAATACTGCAGCCGTCCCACGCGGCTCTTCAACTCCCAATTCATCTACAATAAATTAACATATTAAGTACATTTTAACAAAGACATACAACATTCTCCTGCGACACAGTCTTACCTTTCTTTCTTCTCTTATCCTTCCGTTTTCTTGGCTGCACATCACCCGACATCATTAGTTTTAGTCTGGCGCTATTTAAGCGACAGATATGGGCCCCTTATTGTTTCATAACCCTGTGTAAACAAAGAATATAATGTGAGCTTGCGCAACAAAAGGCGCCAGATGCGTATTATTTAACTGCGCAATTTTCAAAAAGTAAATTGTTCGTGGCGCACATTGAAAATTTAAAATAACCTACCTAACAAAGTATCACTGCTGGTTTCACAAAATTTATTTTAGATTTTAACCCTAAAAATAACCGGCGAAGACAGCTGAGAAGGGAGATAGATATACAAAAAATATAAAGGAACGTTATATGTCACACGATACGCAAATTCTAAACGGTACATAGATTTATAAATCGTCCTTTATTGTTTGAATATTTGTGATATTTATTGATGAAATGCATTATTTTTTAATTATGTACAGAATCTAATGAATCCAGTTATTTTAAATAATTATAAAGAGCTAAAAGTAAAAAATATTATATTTTTATTTTCACCTATCATGATTTGTAAAGTTCTTATCCGGAATTGTCAATGTCACTGTCAAAATGAGTCGAATCAAAGTTAACAGTCAGCTGGTAAAATAGGAATCTTTGATTTGAATACTGACGATTTTGTTTAAATAAAAAATGAGTGAAATAATGGTTCTTTTCAATGGGTACTCAATTATGAGTGCAAACGATGCGATGACGGCTAATTGTACTTGTACATTAATTAAAGGCGCTCACAATATAATTGTAGATACTATGACAGCTTGGGATTCGGATAAAATTACAAACGGTGTGTTTACACAATTACTTACGAAGTTTAGTAATAAATCTGCATTTTACAATTACTCCAAATCCCTTCTTTGGAAACATAATCTGATAAGAATCTTGTTCGTATCAAAATTATATGATAGTTCAACTAAATCAACAAGACACAGGCATTATTAATCTAATTCATAATTTTCGATTTTCAGCGCTAAAATCTCACGACGTTATTCCTGATGATATAAATTACGTTGTCTCAACTCACGGGCACTCTGATCATATAGGAAATAATAATCTTTTCCTAAAAGCAAAACATATAGTTGGGTTTAGTGTATCTTATAAAGACAAATACTATATCTTTCCTTTTGATAAAGGTATGTTATTAATAATATACTTATCCACGGAAAGTACAATTTCTGTTATGACTAAATTTTTTTTATAGGCCAAGAATATGTTATCAATGATACTGTGAAGGTAGTCCCAACACCTGGACATACACTTTCAGATGTCACAGTACTTGTGAAATCCAATAAAGGTGAACAAATAGCAATTACAGGTACTACAGTCTTTGCTCATATTATTTCTAGATATATAGAATCTTTTGATAATTATATTGTTTTAGGTGATTTATTTGAAAAATATGAAGATATAAAGGATCCTAATATATGGTTAGAAGCTGGTAGTGAGGACAATGTACAACAGGCCAGGAATAGATCTAAAATAGCTGATATAGCTGACTGGATCATACCTGGGCATGGTGCACAGTTTCAAGTTACTGAAGAAATAAGACAAACACTTACAAAACAGATTAATTAAGTATATTTTTACATTTAACCTTTTTATTTAAAAGGGAAATAAAAGGATTTTAAAATAAAAAAACCTTCATAATTCAAATTTTATTACACATATACATAATTCTTTTTACTAATTAAAATTCGGTAATACATGCCAGGTCTTGAGGGAATTACGTTCCTGTAAACGCATCAAATCAAATAAGCACAAAGCTTCTACATACAACCAAGTAAACCACACTGGTATACAACAAAAGTGTGTTTTACATACTAATTTAATTAATTCAAAAATTACACTAATAATAAAATCGTACTTGAATTGTACATCATCAAGTAAGTTCACAAAGCTACACAAATCGCAAAAATACTATTAACATTTACATTATAATTGGGTTCTACTTGTCTTTTAAAACAATAGATTACAACCGTTTCACCAGTAACAAATTTTATAATTCCCATTTTATGGACCGTTGTAGTATTCAAAATTAAACATTACAATTTTCTTAAGATGAGTTATTTAAACATATTGATAAAGACTAGAAAATAACAAAAAATAGTTGAGATAAGTAAGCTACATTGCATAGTGCTTGCGAAGAAAAGTGATTAGATCGCAAATTATACTACGAGCGTTGAATACCTCAATTATTAGTAAAAACGTCATACATGCGTATACGACACATAGACTTACATAATATAAAATGTATCTCATACACTGCATATCACAATCAGCAAAAGGACAACAGCTATCAAAGTTATTTGACATATTTTCAAGCATTTAACTTCAATGCCAAGGCTTAAGTTAAACAATTTCACTTACTAATCACACACAATAACATGAAAATTGAATCCGATAACTTCACTGTGTTTCCACAGTATACAAATTAATCAAGCAGAATTCATTGTATAGTTTAATGCCTGAACAAATAATGTATGGGTGATAATGATGGGGCGCGTATAGCGTCCCGCGAAACTCTTATTGTGCACACATACATTTTAAAGGAAGTTTATTTTATGCAATATAATTTAAAATTTAAACTAAACAAAATAAAATAGGATAGTTCGCTTCGTACTTTTCATTAATTAAATTAAATAATAGTTGTTTGCTCTTACAATAATTGCAGGTATTTTTTATGGATGGCATACATAATAGAATAAATAATTTTATTTAACTAAATTGTCTAGTTTAGGAAAATACATGTTGAAATATTCTCTGGTTTATCAAGCATAGGACACAGCTGACGTAAAATAGATATGAAATCACATTTATATGTTACTGCCAGTGATACCTTCTACAGAGATCCGAGTGTCCACAAGTCCAGGCCATAATTGCTGCGTGCAATAATTTAAAAACATAATTTTCCTATTAAAACAATGTCATTTGCTATTGTAACCTTTTTTAAATCACAGCCGAGGGATACATCGCTAAAAAGCTTAAACATTCCCGAATCCATTCCGAACATTATAAGATAGCTGCAACCAAAAGAAAAGAATCGCACATTTGAATGAAAATAAAATTAATTTTGAAGTTTTGATGAAGATAAAGATATGAATTTTATACATAAAAATAGGGTTCATTATAAAATAAGCCATAATTGCATAAAGATTTATATTTATACAGAAACAGCTTGATAAAAGGGTAGACAGAGACGAAAAGAAAAACCTGCAAGCTTACATGGAGATAGTTTTATATGATCATGTCGGCAATGGTGTGTAGTATACCTGCGGGTCGATGCTGGCGGGCACCGGCTGCGGCTCGTCGATGCACAGGTCCGAGTCCGAGTCGGTTCTGTGCAGGTTATTCTCCTGAAAACAACATCAATAATAAATAATGCGTACCGGAGTCCTAAATACAATCCCCTTCCCTTCTAGTAAGGAAAAGATGGTGGAGAGGGATAGGAAGGGAAAATATCTCTTTAAGTGTGTTT
>LD688948.1:4312911-4327581 GCA_003118335.3 Papilio memnon
TCCCCTTCCCTTTTAGTAAGGAAAGGTTGGTAGAGAGGGATAGGAAGGGAAAATATCTCTTTAAGTGTGTTTTTCCTTAATCAATTAAGGTAGGCAACGCATCTACAATTTCGAATATCGCTACGCCTTTGCGGCGAATTCAGGTGGTCGCTTGCTCGTATGTTATTTTATAATATAAAAATAGTATCTAAGATCGGATATTAAATAACTAGTGCCTTGTGTATCAAATAAAGCGGCTCAGTCATTTGCGTTTTGCGTTTGTGTTCTGCACAGCGACACGTACGATGTTCAGAGCGGCCAATTTTATACTATGTCGTCGTTTCATTCACTCCGTTCACTACTCACTCCTTGCGTGTACTGTCGCGTGGTTGTGAGCACTCTGGCGATGGGCCTGAAGAACGCCGGCAGTGTCTCCGTGAGCGGCGGCCGCGCGTGCGTCAGCAGCGGCTTCAGCAGCCGGGAGTCCACCGCGCCCCACAGCCGCGCCAACCGCGCCTTCTCCCCGCCCTCACTGCGCGGCGTCTCCTGTAATAACAATCTATAAATTAAACAATGCTTGTTACAACAGTTATTATTTAACGATTTCGATGTATTGATATGGTTTTAATCTTTAATTTCCATTAATATACCAACACCAATGTGATGCGTTGGTTAGTGTGAGTCACCGCGGCAGATGTAAAGTGGCGTATTTCTGCCATAGTAGAAATAATCTAACAAAGTGGAGTTTATTTTGCGGTTTCTTTGGGATTCGAACCTTGAACATCTTATATATCACTTCTCATATCTTTCGGTGATGTGAAAATCTTCTCCATTTAACTCGCAGTTGCGTTACTTCTTTTTTACAACATTTATAAGAAATAGTAAACAAATGCAAATGGAGTAATGAATGTTGACGATTTACAATCAATAATTTAAGACAAGACAATATATTAATGTTAGAAGGTTAAATTTAGTTTTTTTAACGCCCATTTACATTTTCAACAATCATTATTAAATTATTATTTTTGAAGACACAAGCCTAGACAAAAAGAATAAATTTAAACAATAATAAAAAAAGAAAGTAGAAAAGAAGAAGTGCTTTTCGAAAGGGATAGAGACTCCAGTTTAAAAAAAACATTTAAAATATTTGTTGATTGTAAATCGTTCACTATAACGTTATATAGCGAGTCAAAATAAAAAAATGAACGATTATAAAAGAAAGAACAATTTACATACTGCTAGTCTATTTAGTTGCCAAGGCATTATCACTCCACTGTCGCCTTTGCCCCATTTAACTACCATGCTGCCATTCTAGACGTTTAAACCAAATTAAAAATAAAATAACATGCAAAAATTAGTAGAAGAGACAGGACACAATGCGACAAAATAACATTAAAAATGTTTAAAAAAATCAACCAAAATAGTTCAAAGCTTTTTTGTCTCATTGTATCATTTTAGGCTTGCGATTAATTTGAAAAAAAAAAGATGCATCTAAAAAGTAAAAGAAAAAGACAATAAGGTTAGTTGTTAAATCATTCCATTTGCGTGCATGCAACGTTTTTAGCCTTACTATTGCCCTGTCGCAACTGGTCGGTTGCGAGGCGTCCATATTGCGGAGACCAAACCCTAAGTCAGCCGGCTAGACAACAAATACATTACATATAAGCATATAGATTGACACGAGGGTAGATATTATAGGACATGTGTCTAGCGTGGGCGTCGCCAGGGAAATAGGGGGAGCTGGCCACCCCTAGAAACTCTAAAAACGTCAAACACATAAAAACTACAATAAATAAAACCGTATCAATAATAGCTGTCCTAGACTTAGCCTAAATCAACTGGCGACGCCCGTAATGTTTAGGTCTTGTGATAAATGTGATGAAAGAACATTTACAGGTAACCTTAAAATAGACTTATAAAAAAAATCCAAGATTAACTGTAAATGCTATAGATAATGATCCACGTAGAAGTTACAATGTTAAAACCTGTCCACAACGGGAATAATATTGCAATAATTTAACCATATTTTTATCTGTACTATAATTTGACATTGACAGCTGTCAAAATGAATTTTTAATCGTGTACAAATAAAACAAAGGAAACTCCAATTTTAAGACAGGTGTTTTATTGTAACGATGAAAGCATGTTAAGATGGTGACACATAAAGCTTTCTGCGTGAGTGAATCGCATACATACCGGTCCGCCAGAGTCCGTGGCCTGGTACAGCTGCCACAATAATATCTTAATTAATTACATGCGCTGTACAGACCAGATACAAAATTCACTGGTACGTACACAAAGCGAACTAAACTACTCATTATAACAGCTGTTTTAAACTGTCTTGTCACAAAACTAAAATGTTTTTACTATGTAGTGAATTATGAAATTTCAAGTGTCAAATCTAAACTCTCTACTAAATCTAGATACATTTTAAAACCTAGATTAAAACCAATAGTTAAAACTATTAAACCTTCCTAGAAATATTAATGATACAGTTAATTACAATACAAATGTAAATGAATGAAAAATTTTAAATTGCATATATGTAATTAAACACCACATGTACAATATGTTATCACAATTGCGAATTATTTACTAAAATGTATTCAAAGCTTCAAATGTACTATATAATACGCCTATGTAATGATAATATAACAAGAACTATGTACAAGCATACAAGAAAAAAAGCAATAAAGAAAAACGGAATATTAACACTGCACATGGAATGTTTGAAACAAAATTCTTTAAAATGTGCAAATATTATTTCATATACATTGGGATATTACAAGAGCTGGAAAAACACATAATGTAAAATATAAATTATTTATTAATTATTAACAACCTTAAAGAGTTTAATTCAGACTTGGTATTTGATATTTATTGAATTCAAGCTTTCAATAAAATAAAAAAATGTACAGAAAAAGGGAGGAGGCAAAAATTAGCAGTAGTTTAAAGAAGTGTGTAAACCAACTCTTATGTATATACCCATATATTTGAACTTTTACACCGGTGCTAAACTTCCCAATTTCAACTTTTTGTGTTGATTTATGTTTGGGTTTTAATGATTTTTACAAAAAATTTACTTTTTGACCGACTTCCCAAAAGAAGGAGGTACTCAAGTTGTCTGTATGTTTTTTTTTTAAAGATCAATTTAGTTGTAAACTTACATCACTAGTTGTGTCCCACTGAAATGTGACAAAAGTCTATGATTTACAAAGTATTACTAAAAAATTGTGTTTTAAAATTTAATTTTTAACAAGTAAATTTTTTTTTTCAAAAATATTTGATTTAAAATAACTACTGCTACCAGATAAAAGTTCAAAGTGCAAAAAATATATTTAAATAACTTTTAACCCATATATTTCACTATATTAAGGGTAAATAAACAATTAAGTTGTAAACATATTGAAAATGTCTATACATATTATGTACTTCCTTAAATCATTAAGCAATCTAATTGTTTCTTTACACTTCAAATATCCCAGAGCTCTAGTAAATATTGATTGGCAAAATAAGTTAATTATATTCAAGCTAAAAAAAAGTAAAACGTTAAATTAATCGTTATGGGAATATGTTGAAATAGACATAACACTTAATATTATATTGATAACTTACGCTTCTTACATCACGGTAAGGTAGGGCCTCGTTTTCATCATTTTGTCCTTGTCTGGAAATAATTAATATTAATAATTATTAGGGACCTTCACAATTTATGACGCAGTGATAGAGTGGGAATGAAAGAGAGAGAGAGAGAAAGAGAGAGAAAGAAAACAGAGAGAAATTAAAAACGGATTAAACAAAATTAACCCTTATCGTGGCAAGATTGCTTTTTGAAAAAAGATGTATAAATCTAAGTTCAAAACTTATTTATATTGGTGGTACATTTTATATAGTTGTATGTATGATATAGCAGACATATAAGGATAAAATCAAAGTGTATTTCCATTGAGCAGTTGTGAGGTGAGTAGCCAGCCTGCGCGCCAGTGGAGTACGTACGAGTATAGTGTGCACTGACCCTGTGGGTATGCGGAGGTAGGCGAGCGCGTGCGAGGCGGCGCCGCCCTGCAGCACCACGGTGGCGATCACGATGAGCGAGGTGGTGGTGAGCATGGCTTGCCGCGCCTCCGACACCGTGTTGCGTATCGCCAGCGCGAACGACATCGCGCCGCGCAAACCTATAATACAAATCAACTGAGATAAGAAATTATATGCGATTCAAACCTGGCCGTACTGTACAGTTAATATTATTTAAATTAATTAACCCATTACGTAAAGCCGTCAATTTATTTAAAAAGCTATAGCATATTATTATTTCCTTAATTTCTGTAAAACATTATTTGAAAAGAAAAATAAATATTGTCTATCATAACAGTAGTTTAGAATATAACGTAATTAAGAAACCGCGAATTATGTATGTTAATAAATTATCTGTTATCGAGAAAACGGCATAATATCGTTAGTGTAAATACCTGAGAAAAACAGCATGTGTTGAAAGTTGACGGGTATGGGCGGCTTGCGGCCGAGGTTCAGCAGGAACGACAGCGGGTAGATGTTCACAGCTCGGCCCAGGGTTGATGTTATCTGTTTTTTCTCTGCTTAAGGATATATTTAGACAAAGGCTTTCGCCCGCGACAACGTCCGCGCGGATTTAAAAACCAACCGGTTAGGTAACCTATGTGTTCTTCTAGACTCTGACAACATAGTCTGAACTATTAGAACATAGTTTGGACTATCAGAACATAGCCTGGACTATAAGAACATAGTATAGAAAACAATGTAGAAACATAAGTGTCAAATTTCAGCAAGATCCATTAAGCTGTTTTAGAGATATGTAGACCAAAGAAAGAATTTTTCAAATCGGCCCGGTAGTTTTTGAGTTATTTCAATACATACAAAAATACAAATCTTTCTTTATAATATTAGTATAGATAAAGTGTTATATTGCTTTATTCCTAATAGCGAGAGTCGTACTAATGTATATTAAAAAAAATCTTAATCGATAGTGCAAAGGATACAAATCCAGCGATGATGAACCAAGGATCAAAGTGGTGCTTGGGGAAGGTGAACATGGAGACGCCGATGTACGTGAAGATGAAGTTCTCCGCGAGGAAGTTGAGCAGCTCGAAGAGTTGCTTTGTGCGGTTGCGGGAATCCGCGGACAGATTGTTGTACGTGTAGTGCGCCTGGCATATGCCGCAGAATAACACCGCCACTACACCTGTGGAATATATAAACTGGATAAATAATTTAAACATTAAACTGGTAATTCAATGTAAGAATGGCACATTATGCATTTCAAAAGGTGTGATTTATGAATAACTAAATTTGGCCGTGATTCCATATACGTGGAATAAAAAAAAAACAAAAGCAAATAGGCTATGTTTTCCTCCAGACTATATAACTCTATGCTAAGTTTCATCGAGATCGGTTCAGTAGTTTATGCTAAAACTCTAACAAACATCCATCCATCTAAACTTTTGCATTTATAATATTACTATCTTTCGCCCCCGATTCCCTCTGCACGGAAGTAAAAAAGTAGTTTTTTCAGACTATTCTCTACCTCATGTCAAATTTCAGCAGTTTAGGCTACAAACTCTAACAAACATCCATACATTTAAACTTTCGCATTTAGTAAAAATGAACATATAGTAAGAAGTATGATAAGATCAGATTGTCGTTGTAAACGTAGTATACCAGTGAGCTCGCAGACTTCAGCGATGAGGAAGGCGGCGTAGGACATGAGCACGAAGAGCGCGGACTCCAGCAGCGGCCAGTCGCGCACGTGAGTGAACTTTGTCATGTGCATGGCGTTCAGGAAAATAAACTTACGCTTTACTATCGTTTTACACATCGCGAAATACGTCTGTATATGGAAAAATGATGCAATTGTGTGTTATTACAACCATTCTGCTAAGTATAATTATAGGAATGTTCAATATAAAACGAAATATGTCAAAATTGAAGGTTAAACGAACAGACGGACGAGATAAAAAAAACGTTTTGGTGTTAACGCAAATAACGTTCACGAATCAATTTAATATAGAGATCTGCTGGTATTTATGTTCTTACTATCTTTCGCAAACGACTCCGTCCACTTTAAATTAAAAAAAAAACAAAAGCAAGTAGCTTATATGTTCTTCCAGACTATGTTCTACATCTATGCAAAATTTTACCGAGATATGTTCAACCGTTTAGGCTACAAACTCTAATAAACATCCATAAAAACTACTGCATTTATAATATTAGTAAGATTTTGGTGTTAACGCAAATAACTTTCATGAATCAATTTAATATAGAGATCTGCTGGTATTTATGTTCTTACTATCTTTTGCAAACGACTCCGTCCACTTTGAATTAAAAAAAAAACAAAAGCCTGTATGTTCTTCCAGACTATGTTCTACATCTATGTAAAATTTTACCGAGATATGTTCAACCGTTTAGGCTACAAACTCTAACAAACATCCATCCAAACTGCTGCATTTATAATATTAGTAAGATTTGTTAATTAAAAAGGATATCAATGCAGTGAAGCAGCCCATCAGTGCGCCGATGAGGAGAGACAGACTGAAAATCCCAATGAAGTCTCCGATAGCTCCGAGGAATGCGGTGATCTCAAAGCCGCCGTCATTTGAATACCTCTTCTCGTAATTCTGAATGGCTCTGGATTAAATAACTTCATTATTAACAACATATAATTAAATACAGGGCTATCAAATTTGGAAGATAAAAGCGTATTTAAGTAAGAAAAAAATAATTGTCAAATATGCTATTGGAAGCTATTGTTAATTTTCACATATAAATCGAAACCCGTTTAGAGTGTGTTATAATGAGTAGTAAAAGAGATAATTCTATTTTATTTCAATCATATTACTTTTTAAACCTTGAATCTAGTTCTCGTAGTGTAATAGCAACGTTGCATTGTCAACGATAAAAAAATCGCCGTAATAATGTAAATTGTTCACATGCATGTTTATATTTGTCGTTTAAATTATAGGTATTATAACAGATATCACGTAACTTATGTGCTTACGTTATTATAATTTATCGTATGAGGATAATGACTGTAATTAAAAATGTTGTTTTCACTAGTACCTTGCAATACGAGGATAAATTGTAGGTAAAGTAAATAATGTATTGGGTTTTCAATGAAAATAAGAATATAACAAACATATCTAAATAAAAATACACATTTTTTTTAACAGCAATTTAAATTGAAACTTTTTATGTTAAATCCATAGACCAGGGTTTCCCACCAGTGGGTCGCGACCCATAGAGCGAATATTGAGTGTGTCCCGTCTGTAGGACGACACACTGAGCCAACTAAATACCGAAATAAATTGGATTTATCAAACTCACTGCGATTAAAAGTAACTCGTGTTGAAATTGAATGAAATCTGTAATGGCGAAAAACAGGACACAATTTCATCCTTCCCATTTAAATATCCTTTTTTTTTTTTCGGTGTAATTAATTAAATAAGTGATAAAAAATGTTTTACTAAAACTTATTTGAAAACTCCTGTTCTTAAGTGTGAAAGCCAAAAAGAAGAAAAAAAAAACTCCTGTTCAAAATTTCCTGGAGGTGGGTCCTGAGTTGTTGAACTTTCATTAGATGGGTCGTAGCCCAGCCAACTTTGGGAACCCCTGCCATAGACAATAAATAAAATCAGACAACGAAATGCCTATATAAAAGTATCTTACCCGCTGAGTACTAGAGCTACTGCATCATTGAGGACACTTTCTCCAAATATCATTGCATACAAATTAACGTCGACCTGGAAATAAGTTGACAATTGTTTTTAAAATGTTTAAACTTAACTAAAGCAAGTTACAGACAAGTATACATGAAACTTATTATTCTGTCACATTGAATGTGAACACCTTTCATTGAATTTAATTTATAATAATTTGTAATAATTTTCACGAATCTCATCTAGTGGATATCCATACAATACTTACACGATTTATCTTTAACAGTTTGCTAAACTAGGCATATCGCCTTTTATTTTATTTAACTTTTATTAACTAGCAGATTTTAATAATTTCTTTTTACACCATAAGTTGGCAAACAAGCAAGCGGTCACCTGAATCCACCAAAATAGCAAAGCGACCGCTGCCCACAGACATCCGCAATTGCAGATGCATTGCCTACCCTAAATCGACGGATGAGGAGACACACATAAAGAGGATATTTCCCCTTCCTAAGCGTCTCCTCCACCGTCAAATACACTTTCCCATCCAATCCTTTCCTTATAAGAAAAGGGTGGAACGAGAAAGGGACTAAAATTGGGCCTCCGGCACCACACTCATCAGACGAAACGCGGAATTGCTTCCGCTACACGCCTGTCTTCAAAATATGCTAACTAGCATAATAACAAATTTAATAAAAAATGATCATACACAACAAATACATAATAATATTAAACACTGTAAGTAAATACCTTAAGTTGTGAGAATATAGCGAGCACAGTGAGTGGATCAGTGGGTGATATCAGAGCACCGAAGTATAGTGTATCGAGGAATGTGAAGCTCGCGGCCAGTGACTTGGGCATGAGCTGCACGCAGCCATACATCAGAGAACCGATAACAAGCGCCGAGAGCGCCGTGCCCACCATCGCAAACGTTAATATCGCACCCAGGTTGCGGAAGAAATATTTCTGTAAAATACCTGCATGTCAAAAACTATGTATATTTATTGACAAGCAATCTGTTGGAAGGTCTCTGCTACTTTAGATCTAGAATCTTCTATATATATAAAAGAAAGTCGTGTTAGTTACATCATTTAAAACAAGAACGGCTTCACCGATATGGATGAAAATTGGTGAGGAGGTAGCTTAGAGCCAGGAGACGGACATAGGATACTATTTATTCCGTTTCACAGCGATGGATGGATGGGTTTGTTAGAGTTTGTAGCCTAGACGGGTAAACGAATTTCGATGAAATTTGGTATAGATGTGGAGGATACTCTGGAAGAACACATTGGCTACTCACTTTTGTGTTTTTTTATTCCACGCGGACGGAGTCGCGGGCGAAAGCTAGTAATATGTAAAACTACATTTGCAGGAAAATTTCTGGTCAAAAGTAAAATGTGAAGTATAAACTGTTTGGAAAACCTTGACTTTGTTAACAAATAGTAGCATTAAAGAGTAGACATATAGATTATAAGAATGTAAAAGGTGCAACAATAATTATCCTAAGTAATGCTTAGTGAACTGTTGCTGATCATATGACTAATACTAATTGGCCTTTTGACGTGGATTAAAGATAACATTTTTACAATAAAAGTGTTAACAACCGACTGATAACAACATTGTAAACAAAGAATTCTCATTATATGATATACAAATAGTCAAGATAAAATCTGAATTATAGATAATTTAATTGAGAATCACATATATTTTTTATTTGATTTATTTTGAGGTAAGTAAATTTAAAGGTTCTTAACCTCTAATTTAATTAGAAAGATGCTAGTTAATATTTTTTATTTAAGAAGCATAAACGAACTACTACTTAAACCTTATTTAGCACATTTTAGTTCTGGTTTACTTAAATATCATTCAAATGTAACATATTTTTACTTTTGTTAAGACTTGAGTAATGTTTGTCCATATGAGTCATTGTAAATAGTAGGTTTAAACTGATTTTGACTACAGATATGAAACTATGTCATTGAAATTACAATAGCTTAAATATGTAAACATCGAATAATATGTAGTCTTGTGTAATATGTGGAAAAGATCAAAATAACAATCATTGAAATGTATGTAGTAAAAAAACATAAAAATGTTGCAATGCTTTCCTATTCTAACCTGTCAATATAAAAAAAAATATATCAATTAGTATTATTCAGTTGATTTTTAACTTACCCTCTTTAAACAATATCCAGCATGAAATATAATAGGAGGTAAAATGATGTTGAAAAATATCTCCGGATCAAATGTTGCTTTCAAATCAATTTCATTTTGCGCCATGTTGACTATTTCACCTCTGAAGATGTATGCATAAGTTTTATTTGGCACAGTGATACCTGAAATGTTACACACATTGTTATATGGTCTTACAATCATTTAAATATTAAGCCCTGTACAGTTAGTTTTGTAGCAACTGAAGGTGTGTAGCAGGCTTTGCAATGATCAACAATTAATAACAACTTTGAAATATGTTAATTTCTGGAATATAATATTTCATATCACTGTTTTTAGTAAACTATTATTGTGTAATCTACACAAGTGTAAAATGTGACATAGAATTCTAAACATAACTGCAAGTTCTAAATATAACTGTGTGTCTTTGTTAGACAAAAGATATATTGTATACAATGAAGCTTAAAGGACTCAAAACATAGTTGAAAAGTTTATTAGTTTTTGCAAAGCATCATAATACTTTGCTATTATTATATAATTTCACAAGAAATTAAAGAAATTACCTTCTGCAGATGTTTGCATTTTATTAGGAAAATGAAAACGTAACATATCTGGTGGCACAGATAAATTGTAAGTTGAGTCTGCCTCAGGCAACGCATCAATGTATGTGACTTGGTTTGTGCTGGCACCATAGCGAATTATTGCACCAACAATGAGACCTAAAACATTTTTTTCATAATATAACATTGACTTGAGTCCTATGTCTCTCAAGTGTGGCAGAGGATGAAAATATTGCGCCATTAGCTCACTCTATCCTGAACTCTGCCTTTAGTCTCGGGTCATGAGAACACAATTACCTTCATGTCGGCGCCACACAGCTTGCTTTAATATATTATGGGTTTGTCAAAAATACTACATTTTCATATTTCAACTTACCATATATAACAGCAAGACCAGTTTCGTGCAGCCAGCTCACGCGGCGATGTTTAAATACCCAAATAGTGAGGACAGTAAGTGTAAGAAGACAAGTATAAATAAGTAGGTTTAAACTGTCTATACGATGTAATAATGTAGCCTTCGCATCGAGAGCTATATCTTCTCCTGAGGCGTAACATCCTACTATAAGGCAGGTATAAAGACTAATTCCAAGAAGGAAATTCATTTTTCTTATTAAACAATTAAATATCACATCCCAGAAAATCGATCTTGTACAACATGAAATAGTTGTAGGGCTATATTATGAGTTGAAACCACAGAATTGTGTAAATCACGATAGTATTGATAATTTACCCTCGGAAGACCTGTTTAAAATATTTTTTTTTATTTAAATCTCAAGGAAAATACTGGAAACGATTGAAATTTTGTCCTGTAACAAATAAACAATGACAATGACATTGTCAACTCAACTGTCAAAAAAGATCGTAAGCAGTTTTAATCGAACGCAGCCATAACATTTACAATTACTTTTTTTATTAAATAAAACAGAAGTAAATTAAAGTTTAAAATTAAATATGAATAATACTATGGTAAAAAAGTTAATCGATATTAAATAGTAAGCAAATATTAGGATTAAAAAAACTGTCCTTAACAAAAGCTATAAGAAACTAACAATTTTTTACTCAGCTTCGCGCCTATTAGATTAATATCAGCAGTGACTCTTTAAATTAATATTTCCTAATAGTAATTTAGGTGTGAAATGTAAGCACATTAGTTGTAACATGTTTTTCAGTGGGCTACATTAAATTAATTTCCGTAAGAGCTCCACATCAAGTGTTTTTGTCTTAAGTGGGCCGTAATTCCCCCTGAACCGAAACTGTCTAATCCACCTAGAGCTTTTTATGTGATAAACATAAGGTCTTAAAACAAAACTAACGATTTTCTTGCTATTATTATTCAATAACTCAAAATAGTTGAATAGCGTTTAAGTGAAATAAGCGATTATGCGAAAATTGGTTAATAATCTGAAATTGTTAGTATCCGTCTACTAACTTCGGCTATTTACCCTTCTGGATTACAGGGTCACCGCGATTGTAATTACGAAATAAAATACATATTTTATAGATTCATTATAGTGGTCGTGATTTAAATTGCATTATGAGCTCTCTGTGAAAGCATAATCCTGTCCTGTGTTACATTAATCGAATCCAAAAATTAATTAACAAAAATTACGTAATTTTGATTAATTACAATTTTATTATACTCTTTCTGCAGTACTAATTGCCAAATTAAAAGTTAACTACATTTTTAATTATACCTATGTAAACTAATAAATTAAACAAGGCTAATTAAGTAGATATGAATTTTATTGTCAAATTAAATACATTATTATCTGATAAGTAAATAAAAAAAAAACATTAAGTACCGTTCACAGTTCATTAAAATTAGGCAATCCATTCGAAATGGTCTATTTAAATTGTTCTTATTGACTAATCTCATAAGTAATATTTGGATAAACAAAACCTATTACATATTTTACAGAAGTGTGGCCTTTCTTAAATAAAAATCAAACTGGAATAACTCGATTTGGGGATTCCCTTTACTACGTGTACTGCCGATCTGCTCCCCACGTGTAAAATCATGTGGTGTATCTACATGAAATGTGTGTTATCCTATCTTAAGCAAACTTAGTGACAAATACTGTTTATTAAGTGAAGGGCGGAAGTTTTGTCAACGGTGAAGGTTGTTTATAAACCAATTAAAAATCCTACTAAAGATAAAACAAGGATTGGCACATGCGCTTTACTTTTTTTTGACTGCGTAAATGCGCTTGTGAATAGCTAACGTAATGTAAAATTGCTGTAAAATTAATACGGTTAAAACCATTACAATTAAATTGTCCTTTTGATTTTAACACACTGTTACCCATTCAAACCTAATTTGCGAATAAAAAAAAACATGCAGCCTGCGTACGTAATCATTAAGCCCGGCACTAGACACAAGCAATTTAAAATCTGTATGAAACAAACAGCCCATTAATTTAATTATCTATCTATAAGAAATTCTGCAAGACAATCCTCTTCAGATTACATTATCTATCCAATAAATATTTATTATTAATAGGTAATAATAGTTAGTCATGGGAATAATAATTAAAACTAATATTATTAATAGTTGGGTACCCGTGTATATATCGTTATTCATTTATTTCTTGATCGTAAGACGTAGTTTACAAATACGTTAGAAAATCCATATTTCTAACGTATTTGTAAACTTCAAAGATCAGGAAATATTGTGCATAATCAATCATGTTATGGTTGATTGTTTATGCAGCATTGAGTGCAATGACCTTTGTCTATGGAATTGTAAATTATAAAGCTAATTTCGTCATAACAAAGTACAAAAAAGTACCTTGAGTAATGAGTACGTACTTATTTGTACTTGTAACCATTTTAGAATGAAATAGACGTGTAGACATAGCAATGCAACTTATTACCAAGTTCGTTTATCAAGTAGCACGCACAGTAACTTTATTACATTACTCAAGGTTAATTGGGTCAGAAGCTTAACCGGAACTTATGTCGTAGGTAACTAACAAATAAATACAAACAATATTTTTTTAAACCCTTATTAGCTTAGCTTAAGAAGAGATAAGTCTAAAAAAAATATTTAAATATGGTTACTTAATTTTTTTTTCTTATTTGCAATTATTTTCCTAATCATTTTGCTACGAGAGAGTTTGGTTAATTTATCGCACAATATAACGTAAAATAAAATATGCGAAGTATCTATTGTTTTAAAAACAGACTTTCAAATGAAACAAGGTGTAAAGTTAACGTAATACTAGATTAAAAACCTGAATACAGTTTCTCGCGGTGCAACAAAACTGCATTAAAACGAATCGATTAACCTTCGCAAGGACTACCACTCTGGTGACTGTTTTAATTCGATACTAGATTAAGTGCGTATAGTTGAGATACGTTGTGATATCGACTACTTATAAATTAAGTCGGTTGTTGTTGTGGGGGTGTGGCGTTGTAATGACAGATTATAAAACTTCAAAGTCAAGGTGAAAGCTAAGACACTATCTGCCATATCTTAAGTATATTTAGAATCTGATATAGAGTATGTCTATGAGAGCCCCTTAGTTTAGTTTTAGTAATCTTAATAAGGAACTATTTGTGTACCCCTATAACTAAGTACTCTGAGTGCGACTGGCGAGTTTATATGTTTTAAGTGTTTTTTTATGAAACAGGTTTTATGGCTAAGTCTTATTTTCGGGACTATCAATTGTTGTATGGACTCAAAGACAAAATTCAACATGATAAAGTGTTCTCATAGCTATTGGTGGGGAATTTTTGCTTTTTTGTAAAAAAAGCAAGTTGTTGACATATATTCGGTAGTTAAAGCGTATTTCACTATGTAAAGAGATCAAAAAGTGTCATAATATCAAGACGAAATCCAATTGGACTATTGCATCAACTTAAAGCAATTATTAAATAGTCTCTAGATCACCAGTATTGACCTTTACTAATTTGTTTTATTCGTAATTATCTTTACCGCGTAATAATAAGTACACAAAGGGATTCAAAGATTAAGTATATTTCAATCTCAGTGAATACAAGTAGCTTCTTTACCAGTAATTGGTCACAGATTCAAATTTAATCGTTATTTCTAAGAACTTGAAAGGTACTGCTTTGAATAACAAAAATATAAGGTAATTGTGATTGAATAAGGACTAATGAAAATCTGAGAACTATTGAATAATATTCTTTAACGAGCTGTCGCTCGCAAACTTCGTTAGCGTGGAATTAAAAAAAATGGTCGTCTATAACATTCCCGGGTGCATCTACTTTTTACCAGCTACCTTCCAAAGTCCCGTCCAAATCGGTCC
>LD688948.1:4403311-4421012 GCA_003118335.3 Papilio memnon
CACCTGCCTTTGCACACCGAATAGGGAATACAAGGCTATGATTTATGGTTTTGATGATATTTAAATTTTAATACGAAGATAAATCGCATCGTAAGTTCTTTTTTACTTACTAGCTTTCGCCCGCGACTCCGTCCGCATGGTATTAAAAAAAAAAACAAAAGTGAGTAGCCTATGTGTTCTTCCAGACTAACGTCCACGTCTATACCAAATTTCATCGAAATCCATTTACCCGTTTAGGCTACAAACTCTAACAAACATCCATCCATCCACCGCTGTCGAACGGAATAAACAGTATCCTATGTCCGTCTCCTGGCTTTAAGCTACCTCCTCACCAATTTTCAGCTATATCGGTAAAGCCGTTCTTGAGTTATAAATAGTGTAACTAACACGACTTTCTTTTATATATATAGATTTTAAATGTATCTTCCCTTCAAGTCCTTTTTGTTCTACTTTTGTGGTTATTTTTTATACATCTTCAAATAGAATTGAAAAAACAGCCTTGGTTTAGATCCCCGAGGGAATCATCGATCTTAACTGTTTTTGACTTAGTATGAGCTGAGTGCGAGCAGCCATTAATATAGAATCTTCTATATCATACACGTGTTAGTATTGGTATTTAATACATCAATTAATCTGCTTAAATTTTTACCAAAGTTTTAAAAATCTATGCTGCAATTTAAGTAAAATTAAATGCCATGTTTTAAATGGAATAGTAAAGGAAACATTAACTTTGAAGGAATTACGCAATCTTAGTGCACTAAATATTTTATGGTTTGTAGCATTGGTCTTTCTCGGTTAACATCCTAGAAAAAGAAAGCCGGAAGGAAGTCAAACGTATAAATCGCTTTCAAGGTAATAAACTTAACAAGTTTTTTAAGTTATAAATTGTATAAAATTAAATTTAAACGAATAATTTAAGTGTAGAATTATAATTTTATAGACAGATACCTATCGATAAATGTTTATGCCACGGAAGTTAAATAGTCCACCTCTGTGATAAGTTGTGCGATGAAAAAAATAGGACAACTAACCGAACCTTACCTAATTTAAGAAATCTAAAAGTGTAATAGCTTTTATGTTATAAGTAATTCAGTTAAAGAAGTCGACCTGCAAAATGTATAATATAATACAAAAGAAGTCGATAACGTAGGACTAGTTGCGCTATCCATTTTCATAATTTCATTCCACTAAACTGAGCAAGTTGCTCAGAAAACATTGTTTAATTCCGAACATTTGTAGATCTACTTCAATTTTTCAATAAAAAAATGAACATCAATTATTCATCAAGACACAATTGTTCAAAAAGGTAATTCCAAAACATTATTAGTTCACTATCAAAAGATTTACGGTGCCATTAAATTCGGCAATGTTCAGTCATTTACAAAATTCATCAAAGGCCATAAAAGAGCGCCGTTAAAAGAATTATACAATCCCTGAACGATAAATCGTTAACAGTATCTACTGACATGATAAATAGACTTTGTAATTAAAATAAATATCAAGTATTGATAAGACAAAAATAAATAACTGTCACTTTTAGAGAGGGCTCACACTTTTGACTAAACTATCGCACAATTGTTTTGCGATTGTCGATTATCGATTGTTTCGCAGCCAATTCAATTGCTTAGTTGCACAACTAAAAATGAAGTAGTGTGCGCACCTCCATATAAGCTCATAGAAATCAAAGTGCGACTAAACAGTTGTACGGTAGTTTAGTCGAAGATATGCGCACGTTAACAACGTACAAGGAATAATTTTTTTTAATGTTAATCCAAGGACTGTTTTCGAAATGTCATTTTGTATTATAAAAGACAATATTGTAGGATTTTTTACTTCACTTTTGTGCTCTGAATCAAGTATTTATAAGTTATTTTTGCATGCTGCTAGAGTTATGTTGTGTTTTTAGTGTGAACCTTTTCCAAACACTTCATGTCTTATCTCATGAAGGATATCAACTTCAAGTTAAGCCTATTTATGTATGAGCTTGAGTTGGGTCACCACTTCAACCTTTTTTCATACTTCCTGTAACCATCTAATGGATATTTGCGAAGGCTTGTTCCATTTACTATGAGGGCTTTCAACTTTTCCGTTTTCTTGAGGTTTCAAGTATTCTGAGGTATGTTCTGGCCAATTTCTCCTTTGTGTTTTGTACAGTTAAACCTACTAATGTTACGAAAATAATATAATAAGAATACCATTGTCTAGTGTAGTATTCTTTTTGTTATTTTTGTTTTTATACAATTCTTTGAATACTATTAATAATATTTTGTTATTCCTACATTATGGTAAAAACTCTATTTAGCTGCGTCAAGAGATGACGCTATCTACTTTAGTAACAAAATAATAATGTGCCCAGCGGGCAAACTGGGACGCGTTTAAGTTTTCTTACCGAGAAAATATTTTCTTCCCAAATTGAAAGTTATTTTCAGTACTTTTTCCATTTCCCACTTCCTCGCGACAAACCGCTTTCGACTTTAATGATTTTCAAATATGTTGTTGTTGAATTAACTTTTTACCGTTAGCAAATTTTCTCAGATAAAACCTAGATCTGTAAGTTAGTATTAGTTAGGTACCTTATATCTTTTTACCTCTGATAAACCAGTGTAGTCAATTCTATATGGTTAAATATTTACAACTTGCAGTGTTTTTGTAATTCGAGAAATTTTTTACTGTAAGCACCTATTACTATTATTACTCAGCAGGCGCATTTGTTAACTTTACCATAAAACGTAAAATCAAAAAGACGAAAACAAACTAAAGTTTACTTTAATTATCATCATAAATATTTATTGAAACGCAATTTGTGCAAGCGAAAAGGAAAGGGCAGTTACTTGACAAACCTTGCGGGGAAGGCTTCAAGATTTACATGTTTCAAAGTGTTCTGTAAATAAATCTAAACAGTTCTCAATAATTACTATACTCTAAATTGTAAAACAAAAATCGCCAGATTGGTTTTGTGTGTTTTATTAATTCAAAATAATTAATTATACTTTCAACAAAAATAAATTGAAGAAATAAGTTTTATATATTACAGAGTAACGAACACTAACATAGTAAACGAATTACAGAGCTCAGCAATCAGCACTTCAAGGCGTTAATTTGTTTAACATTCTGCTTATTGACTTAAAATACATGTAAATTTCATGGACGTTGTTGATCCCTTGATGTTCCCGCCGCTCGTTTGCTATTTTCTTTTATTAAAATATTCCTATTCAATACCAAGACAGTTACTATTAAAAAGGATTCGCTTCTTAACTTAAATAACACTTAAATACAGTACTAAGTTTTAGATATGTGGCAGAATCTAGTTTTGGGTCAACACCTTTTAACAAAATGAATCTATCCTTAATACATGTCAAGGTTTACGTTTGGCTTTCGTTTTAGGGCCTTACTTAAATGTAAAAAATATTACGCGGTTCCTCTTCAATAATACCTAATACTCTTGAATCGAAAGCCTCTTAACCCCAATATACACCACTATCGTAGATATCTTTACTTTGCTATATTGTCAGTAAAATATAAAAGTTTATACTTAAATTAGCGGCCGAATATTATCGAACGAATACTTCGCTTTGTTAACGTCTCTTATGATGTGACAGATGTCAACATTTCAATGGAATTTGGATTTTAAGCGTATCCTTATCATTTAAGGCGCTGTTAAAATTTTAAGTGTCGTTTCAATATTCGGTAAGTAACGCAAATAACACAATAAAGCTATTAGTTTGATGTCATTAAAGCTTTAGGCTAAAGAGGCTTATTACAGGCTAAATAGAAAATTTCAGTTTGGCCTGAAGTATCGGCTAACTTTAGTTTCTGCTAATTAGGTTGATAAATTAAAATGAAAGCATAAATTAGTTGCTTAAACGAAAATGCTTTTCATCTAACCCTTTCAAAAGTTTAAAAGCCAAGTAAAGGTTTCCTTGGCGAGATTAAACGCAAAGAAGTAAGGTCGAGTAAAAAATTAATTAGTGAAAGCGGCCACAACTAAAATGAGTTTATTTTAGAACTTTCCACGGTTACTTCTAAGTTTGAAATTGATTTTTTTTTGTGCAAGCAGAGTGTGAGTACTTTTCATTAATTTATAAAAAGAGCTAAATGTTTAACAATGTCTCTATTTACTCCTTGGCTTCGAAGACGGTTTATAATGACGTAAATATTAAGATACATAATGCCTGGTTGAAACTTGGTCTGTATGGTTGGACAGTAGCGCTGGCCAGGCATAATTTTATGGACTTATTAGTGCCAGTTAGTGTTCTCTTATGCCACTTGAATGCCAGTCCAGTCTCTCTAAGCTATTATCCAACTGTGCTGGCTAAGTGTGAACCATGTTTTAGGGTAGGAACTATGTGGTTCTGTATTCTAATATGAAAAATATTGATATCAGATCATTGATTTGTAATAACCTTTGCTATCATTTACCTATGCTGTATAAAAAGTTTTATGTTATTCTTTGAATGGTGTAAATTCAGTTCACATTTAACTAATAACTATTTGGACGATTAATTCCTAACGAATGTACAACAGATAATAAAAACAAGAAGCGTAGGTTATTCAATAAAAACGAAGATGCCGTTAACATAAAATGTTAACATTGATAACGAAATCTGAATGACTTGTTAATTGACTATGTTAAATGACCAATTAATTAAAATAATTTTACATTAGTCTATCAAAATGGGCAGGAAACGGACTAGATTAAACAGTGAGTATTAGGGACATGACACACTGGATATGATTCTAGGATTGTTATGATAATCTAGTAATTTTATAAACATTTCTTTGCTAATTTACATAATCAGTTACTATACAATTAACGTAATTATTTGTGGTTATGACGTTAAATCTTAAGTCCAAAAACAAAAAATTACAACAGAAGTGTGTTTAATTCCTGTGTGGAACGTATTTTCTTGTCCTTAATTTCATATTTTCAAATGTCACGTTAAAATATTTTTTAAGGTTAGTTATTATAATGCTACTGAAGTATATAGGTCAAGTGTTGAACGCTGTTGCGCGTGACATTATGTCGCCTTCGAGTTAGTCGGTTATAAGACAGTGGTATCTCCCAGTTGCGTGGTGGTGGACGTGCGTACGTCGGCCGCCACACCCCCGGTTCTTCTGGCTGTATGGGGTGCGCGCGCATTCTTACCCCCAGTAAGGGTTGGATCACACTAACGATTTTGTATAACAGAAATAATTTTGATAAACGCAGTTGTTTTTTTATAAATCAATTTCAAAGTTAAGACTGTTTTATTACTTAAATTTTGATTGTTAGGGTAGTTTAAAATTAATTTTACATTCAAGTATCTTTTACACGCCGTAAGGAATACAGTAAATGGACACTTTTGTCTTTTGTTTAAAACAATAACGAGGTTTACTACACAAAGTATATTAATTTGAAAAGACTTTCTCGTTAAGTAACCTTTAGATTTGGATTCGAATTCATTCAACCTTTTCCGTTTGAATCTGGGCTAAGACTGATAAATAATGCGTTTCATATGTAAAAAACAATAACTATAGTAGCATGTAAACGTTGCTTAAGTTATGTGTTGGTGTGTTGCGTTGGAAAAATCTGTAGCTAGAATCAGCAGCGCGGCGCCACGGTACAGTCGCCGAAACTAAACGTCACGCGTGCACTGTAAGCGCCATCTAGTCTCACAGATAGTACAACTTCTCGTCTCACACCTGCCCGCTGTTCGCGCGACCGCGACATTCGCCGTCGCGTTCGTACCGCTGGCACGTAAAAGTAACCTAAAAACGTTTGTGAATTAACTAATGTTACAAATGTTGCTTGTATTTTTACAATAAAACGGTGTTATTACTAATTTAGTGAAATACACATTTAACTGAAGTGATACAACTGAAGGATCCTATTGGATTTAATTATAAAGTGTTACAACACAGTGAATTTGGCGAAATCAAAAGTTTCTAAGGACAAAATGTTCATTTTGGTGGGCTGTCATCGGGCAGCCCCCAAATATTGTGGAAAAATGTGGTGGTATATTTTATTTAGTGTATTGTTTACAAAGACATTTGGAGTGACGGGTTCTAATATTACTACACTTTCTTCCAGCAGTAAGTATTTATTTACTTTTTAATTTATTCATTTAAGAATATACAAGAAACATTCGACATAATTTGTTAATAATAAAATAATCATAACAAATATCCAGTAAGCTTTAATAAAGTATTTTTGTTTGAATTTACATTTTGTATCATCTGTTTTATTTTACCTGTGTTCGCAGTCCCTTCTATTTTTTCGTTCCTCGTAATTTATTTATATTACAAACGGGTTTCTTACGTAGGCACGTGGTCGTAACTTGTTTATTATAGAATGTGTGCCTTGTTTACAATATTAGTTTGCGCAATCGGTATAACGTTAAAAGTGCGAGACAATTACGTTTGTTCTATTAGTTTATCGCGATGCTAACGGTGACGATGGTTATCATGGAAATTAGGTACATCGTTTTTCCCATTTAAGGTTTACATGTATGTAATACTAATACATGATTCACATGTCAGATCTTAGATAAGTGATAAAGTTAATAAATTGTGCCATTTCAAGGTCGCTACAGTTTACAATAATTCTGATTGGATGGCGTATGTCACCTGTTTGTTTTATTTTGCATATCTTGTTCGCTAGCTACTCGTATAATTCACTGTTATGTTTTTCTTTTGGTTTAGTATGTCGTTACTTTTTGTACGTAATGGACAGTGTTTTGCGGATGCGCGTTAGTGCAAATACACGATTACACACGATATGCATAAACACAATCTCTTCCTGTGCCAAAACACCGAAATAGACATCCAAACAATCGTATCTGACTTTAGACTTTAAATTTCACCGAAATAGTACAAAGTTCAATAATAATGGCAAGAAGCCAGCTTAACACTATTTTAGTTCATTTATTTAAACTATCTATAAGATTGATTAGGGTATTAAAACATATCTCTAAACTGAGAAAATTTGGTTCATCTACGATCGAAGAATTGTGAGTTGTGACCAACTAGAAACCGCACAGAGAGACCGGCGTGACGCAGAAATTACATGCCACGGTACAAAGGATTTTTTTTATGTTAGTTGACTAGATATTTACCTATCGCTCTCATCCTTTCCCGTCCCTTTATCTTTAACTTTTTTACTTCTGTAGTAATATTGGTTAAGAATACATTTTGGCTTTGGGTATTTTATGGGTTGCGGTAGCAGCCTATCGGGATATGTAATATTTAACAAATATATTATACATAAATGTCAGATTCAAAATGAAAGTAAATTGTAGTTGTAACGAGTATTTGTGAAGCGATTTAGCGGCACTAAACTGTTGGCTAGTGGGACTCCATAAACGTAGCTATCTCAATTTTGGCGAGCCGCAGCTGACACGACGCTCATAAAAGTGCCGTTGATGAAAAGAGCACAATCGCATTGTGAGACTATAAAACGGGCTTTTGTACGCTAAAAGAAACCATTATGTGAAAAATGAAAAAGGTATCACACTTGTCATGGCCGCTGGACTTTATCGTGAATTCGTTCGATTTAGGTTCGATGAATGGTCAGACCTAAACTATTGGTTCCCAACTTATTTATTTCATGATATCTAATAAATGGACAGGAACAAAATGTTTAAAATAAAACATGATAGAATTTTGTTCACTCCATTTATAAAGTATTTTTACAATGATTACATTGTTCGTTGGTTCAGTTTGGAAAACACTGACCCAATCGGAGCATTTGTCATAACGTAATAATAGACGAAACAGTCCGTTATTAGCAGTTTAAGGGACTATTAATAATGATGGTCGAAATATATTGCACAATATGTGAGTACCCATTATAAAACAAAATATAATTTTAGCGGTAACTTTCAGCATCGAAACCCAGTGTTCGGCAGAACATTGCTGATAGCATTCTTTGTGTTTATTTTTAAATATGATTCAGTAAAAATGTATATTGACAGGACAGATAAGAGCAGATCATTTTAATTGTTACCATAAAAAAACATTGCGAATCTACAATACTTTTAGTACTATCGTTAGCTGATGAAACGATAAATGCTGTTTTTACCTATGTCTGGATGAAACCGATTACTATCTTAAATCTACCGCCAAGAAATAACATCAAGTTATAATTCAGCTTGGAAGGAATAAACTGTCCAGTTGTATGACTCAACAGTCCAGAAATTCAACAGGTTACTCATCAATGACTAACATCTTATTTTTGTCATAGAACCGTTAATCATGTTCATGTATAAGCAAAACGCATTACATGGTAATCTTTAGTTTATCTTCATTAGTTACGGTAGCAGAAACATATTTAAACATTGTTCACGAACTTGATGAATTCATAAAACATCCGAGTTCAATTTTGAGAAGGAAAGGATAAAAGCGTCTAACCTTATCGTTAGAAATTGCTCCTGCTTAGGATGATGACATTATGTAAGACAAAAAACAACTTTTAAAAGAACAGCGAAATCCTTAATGGTGAAATTAGATAATGAAAATGATAAGACATGCAACGGAAGAATTAGAAGATAAGACAGAAAACTTAATGGAAGAGAAGAAAACGATAACACTCATGTAAATCTTTATAAAGTGAACAAAAATCGTACAAGTTTAAAGCATAAGAACCATTTGTCAGTTCACAGATACAAATTAATAATTATTTAATGAAAACTTAGCACTTAACAGTTTAGCGCTATTAAGAAACTTTATCGTTGGAACCTCTAAGCAAGAGTTCCGTGAATAATGTTATACTGTAAAAACTTACATTGATACATACTTACATAATTTAAAATTCAACGCAAATTTAATTAAATAGATTTTAATTCAATCCATTCATGGTGGGTAAGACAAAAATGTTGTTATCGCAATTATTTCTAAAAATACTTCAATGCGCAATGTTGTGCAAACTATAAAAAAATAATTATTCCCACATTCGTGGAATCGGCACTGTAAAAGAACAAAACGTCTTGGGCGTGGTAATTATATCCACCGCATGCTCGTGAATTGGTATCCTATTTTGTAACGTCATAACAAATGACCATAACTTTTCAAGTAATAAACCAACTTAGAACCAATACATTTTACGAATGACCTTTGTACTACATTAGGTTGATTGTCATTAAGCCCTACTGTTACTGCTGTATGGACGATATGGACAGTCATTCGACAAACGAGGGTTAGAATGAAGACATTGCGAGAAGTATATTGGCCTTATAAGTATATTTATCTATTATTCAATTGTAGACTTTTACTCCAGACACTTAAGTCCGACTTTTCTGTAACTGTGTTGATTGTATCAGCTGCTCTCTTAGGAATGGGCAATTGATTTGAAGCATGTACTAATTGTAAGCGAAGTATTGAAGTGCGTATTCGAAATGAACTCAGTTTGTCTTTGATGTATTGGCATTGTCTTATTCTTTGTGGTTTTATTTTAAAAATTGTATTGACTGCTTCTTTTTGTCGGCGAAATATATTTTACCTTTATCGGCTATGTTTTTCTTTAATTTACTTTGTTATGCTTCGACGTGCGTCGATGTTTGGATGAATTGGCCTTCAACATTATAATCTCAACTATGACATTCGTCTAAAAATTTAAATTATTTTTTACATCTTCAGATTATGTGTTATAATGTTTTTTCCCAATTTCCGTTTAATGACTTTCATTAAACTTAAGGCGTCAACGTTAAAATAAAATGTATTAAAAAAAAAACTGAAAACATAATTTGTATAGCGTGTTACAGATCACCGACTCTGTTTGTTTAGAAAGCAAAGACGAAAGTTTTTGTTCGTACCCTTTATAATGGAAAACACGATTCTTGTCACACCTTGTCTGATCAATTGACAACAAAAGTTTATACTTTAGAAGCGAGTTGCTGGAAAAGAAATCAATATTACTTATACTTTTTTAAACTGCACTATTATAGATTATTTTTTGGTGTCACAAAAAGAAGCTGCAACAGGAATTAGATAAATATCGACTAGTCAAAATAGAAAGAAATTAAATGAATTTACTTACGTTAAAAATGTATATAAAATTGTCGATAACATTGCCTTACCGAGGAAATATTGTTAAAGGTTTTTTAATCGTTCATTAAACACAGAGATAAAAAATTGTTTATCATATGAAACTAGCATTCAGCACTAGTGGTCAGTCACGTATTTCAAGGATCGTGTTCTAATAAAATACAAGCCATGCACAATTTTCACATTAAAATCTTTGTTCTTTTGATAACTAAAGTAAGTTATTAACGCATTTGTGTTTTAAGCTGTTGAACTTTATTGTATCGGTATTAATAATTAAACCTCTGGAAATACAGACGTTTCAAAAATGAGCAACTAACGAGTATAGTTAAGCGGATCTGTAATTTGCATACAAATTGGCTTCGGTCAGGATAAACGCTCCATTTGTATTCAACCACAGGATCCCGGCTCAGTGGCTGAGTACTATTTATCCAGTTTCGGATTTGAATCGCCCGCGTCGTCTTCTGCTAATCGATACAGCTTCAATATCTTCTCGAGCGTCTTTTGTTCCTTGCTTACTTTAAATTTTTAATATTGATTTGAAGCAACACATTAAAAGGTATGTATACTATTAGCAATTTCTAAACCATACGAGTACATCTATTTTTTCTGTAGATAATTCTTTCTCTTGGTATTTAAAGGCTTTTTCAGTCAGTAATAAAGCAAAAGATATCACAGATAGTAAAGTTGTGTGCTCAGCTTGTTATTGACTTTTTTCGTTTTGACCTGATAACGAGTAACTTCCGGTCAGTGAACTGTTTCAACAAAGCTTAAAGTAAACTCGTGGATGAGCTCTTCCTCTAATCAGAGTTAATGTAAATAGAATAGAATTTTGTTTTCTCCTTAATCCTTTGTTTTAACATAACTATAGCAAACAAAGATAACATCGGAGCATCAAACAAAAAGGACAATGCCCAAGTGACTATGGAACTTTGTATTTGTAAAATATTGCCATATCAAGGTGAAAGCTATCCAAAGAAAAAAGTCATCCATAAGGATTTTGTACTATTCGTTTAAAAACGACTATAGAATTAGTTTTTAACCATGATTAAAAAAATCTATTTGTCAATGGTTCTCATTAAACAATTTAGCTAGCGATCGATCCATTTTTGTACAATTTATCGATACAAATAACCTACAATAAACCATGGATCGAACTGTAGGGTTGTTTCGGGTGATAAAACTACACAATGCCTTTTATATTTTGTAGTATTGAAATGTTTTGTCATCCATCAACGATTTATTTAATGGAATATGCAAAAAAAGAATATTTTAAATGATTTTTACAAAGTTCATTGTTAGTAGGCGTTTAATCAAAAAATGTATTTTGATTGACATTTTTGTTCAATGGTCCTTCATACACAAATGGCGTGGTCTGAGAGATACGAGGGCGCTTGTGCAGATTGGATGCCGTCCGCCCGTCACCAACCGTCACCAGCCCCATAAGTGCTCTCCACCTAAAATGTAATGAAATTTAATTAGTGTCCCTTTCATTGGAAGCACTTTGCTCATAAAAGAGCTAATTTATTTCACTTAATTACCTAATGGAATCTTATACCTCTGTGATTCATATTTTGTTTTACGTAATTGATGTCGCTGATTTGTACATAAATTGACTGCAACATAGGCATAATTTATGCTTTTCACTTGCGTTCATTTTTGTCACATTTTTTTTTAATTATTCAATATTAATAGAATATATTTTGTAGTAAGTAAACATACGCCACGTTTCTTGCTATGAAATATTCATCTACGTTTTTGTATCAACTCTAACGTATGAATTTACATTTTCAAAAAAATAGTGCTTATTATGCGACAAACATATTATTAAACACGTATCTTTCTCATTATCAGTAACTAGCTTTCGTCCGCGTGGAATTAATAAAAAAAAGTGAGTAGCCTATGTGTTCTTCAAGACTATCCTCCACGTCTTTACCAAATTTCAGCTAAATCCGTTTACACGTTTAGGCTACAAACTCTAACAAACATCCATCCATCCATCACTGTCGAACGGAATAAATAGTATCGTGTGTCCGTTTCCTAGCTCTAAGCTACCCCCTCACCAATTTTCAGCCATATGGGTTAAGCCGTTCTTGAGTTATAAGTGGTGTAACTAACACGACTTTCTTTTATATATATAGATATTAAAATTACTAATACAATTTCTCAAATATGTAATAAACCCGTTTTACATTTATAGCATGTTATTCGATCAAATTGTAAATCATTGCAATGGACCAAGTTGCCTCCACTATGAAATTGGATCGGACTCCACGAATATTACCGCATAAATCAAGCCCCAAAAGATAGGCCGGGCGTTGTATTGCCGTTCTTGACTTCTCGTGTCCATTACGTAATGGACTTATAAAGGCCTGTTTAGGATCATGACAATATACGCCGAATTGTATTCTTCACGTATTATAGCCCGAGTTGAGATATTGCTCAAGTTTGTTGGGCGATTTTCGTTATTGTACTCAATATGTATTGTGTGATTTTAGTCGAGTTTGTTAGATGAAAAGTTAGACCACTTTCCTATTTGAAGGATATCAGCTTACTCTTGAAATCTAAATGGCTGTTAGCTATTTATTTATAAGTGTAACAAGTGCTAGTTATTTTTAAAAACTTAATGTTAGTTACTTAATTTGAGACCAATGTGCAATTTTTTTTTAAATTTTAGCATTATCTACTGTACATAAATGCTTTATTGATGTACTACCTGTTGCTCGCGACTTCGCCCGCGAGAAATTAAAAAGTATAGCCTATGTTACTCGCAGATAAATTACCTTTCTAACGGTGGAAGAATTTTTAAAATCGTCACAGTAGTTTTTGAGTTATTTCAATACATACAAAAATACAAATCTTTCCTCTTTATAATATTAGTATAAAATATAATAACTAGATTACACATGTTAACGATATTCGTTCTAAACGTTTCATTCTTAGGTGGAAAATATAAAGCAGCATTGAAATATATCATGTGATTATCAAATGAATAGTTCTTTATTTCTTATCAATGCCACTTTACACTGTATTACAAGTTTCAAACTTTATGGCGGCTCGTGGTTAGCTGCGAGCGTGTTAGCTACCAGTTCCGTCCATTAGAGTTGGATGTGCTCTGCGCCTCGTGCGAAATTCCAAGCAACCGTAAAATTTGATTTCTAGTATACTTTACTCACGAGTACTACGTCACTATGTTGTCGAGATAATTACTCTCGTACAATGTATTTATAGACACAATTGTCTTTAATTAAGAGTGAAACTGTCTAAGATTAAAGCTTAGATACTCGTACATGGTATACGCAAATTTCATTTACTTCCAAATATTCATTGTAACGTTGGTTTACAAACTAAAATTACATGTTTGTTTCCCTTCTAACATTTAACAAAACAGCTGTGTCAATGTAAGTGAATAATGCTTAACCTTTTTTAATTACAGAGGTGTGCTCGCAAAAGCAGTTCCAATGTGCGAACGGGAAGTGCATACCGATATCGTGGTTGTGTGAAGGAGACAACGATTGTGGCGACAACTCAGATGAAAATATTGAGGAATGCAAAAAAGGTATGTTTGTTTTTATAAACCTTTTACTTGTTTTCAATTATGTAGAAGTTAGTTACTAATTAGTAAGCGTCATTGTCTTGTCTCGGTTAATGTAATTCATTTTACTTAATTTCAAGCAATACTAAATGAATGCTAGGTGAATAACTTTATTTATTTAATTAAATGTACAGTTGCCTTCTTTCGCGATATTTCACTTACAGAAAATTCTTTGAATCTTGCTTGTTGCTTATGTTATGCCGCAATTAACGCCGAGATTCAAGTATAAAATATTTTGAACCCCATTTGAATAGTATGAGGTCGTGTTTACTCCCTGTTTATCGGAAGCATCGATTAAAGTTTAAAACATCTGCCAATTAAATAAACATTCGTCTATCGACCTTTAAATCTGGCGAGTCTTTGAGCGACCGCGAACAAAGGCGTCCCGTATTGGCTACCCATTAATATTTATTGAACGAAATATCTTTTGAAACTCAATGACCTCCTCATAATTTAACATCAATTTGACTTACAGTTGCTCGATAAATTTTATTTGTTCTAACAACATAAAATCATTGCTTAATTTATTTAAACAATATATTATATTAACATTTACGTAATTTGAATTTCAAAGTGAGGGCGTAATTTAGACAAGTTACTTTACATTTATTTTGCCAATATTGAATTTATTAAGCAAATATTTACATATAACCTAAATTATTTACCTACTCGTCTAATCATTGTATTTAAAGACGGCGAAATTCTCGAGTTTTGTTAAGAGAATTCATTGAAAATGAAACTGGAATCAGTACAATAAATCCAGTATTTTTTTGCACAAAACAATTTGAATGATTGTTAATCCTTTATCCTTATTTTATAAATCCTTAGAACATTATTAAATATTGTGTTTTCATTGTTGATTGGTATTTGGCTTCTTTATTGATGCGAGATGAGAGTAGGCGACGCGACGGCGCCTAGCGTGTCATATTGCGCATGCGTCGACCGACACTAAAGGATTATGACGTGTGATTCCTAGTAATAAAACACTTCGCTACGAATAGCGATTACAAACTATATCATACCCTCGAGTATTCAATATGAAATACACGCCGTTTGGAAACGTGGGAGTTCCTAGACAGACAAGTAATTCACACGAACTATTTATGGTATGTTTGTACCAATATCTTGGTTTAAAGTGCATCTAATAACTTGTACAGCTCTTGTCAAAGAACTAATACAGGATATAACTAAATGTGGACATCTGTTGGTACTTCTGTTCACTAAATTGATCCCTTTTAAGAATTTTACGTCGTAAAGTCTTTTCTCAAACGAAATTTTTCTCTGATCTCGCAGTTCCTACCGTAGCAAATAATTGATGAATTAAAAAGGCGTTTCAAACGGGAGCAAAATTGCACACTTTAGCGAATCTTTCCGAAACAGATAAATTCCCGGAGGGGAGGATCGTGATTCAGCCGAATCCTGTCGTTTGCGTGGCGGCGGCGTAATGAAACTTTTCCCGTTCGGATGGAGGCTGTTTCGTTTATCTTGATTACGAACAGCGTCAGTCCAACTGTCTAATATCTGAACCCGTCGGAACGCCCCAATGGATTGTGAATACGTAAACCGCGCAAAAACAACTGTATTGTCAATTGAAGGTCAAAGAAAATTTAATCATGCTTCACTAAAACGAGCAAGGACAAAAGATCAACCTAAGATTCATATAATTCGAGGATTTCCTTTAAATTTTTAATTTACTTTTTTTTACGATCGGTTCTTAATGACTGAGTGACATATGTTATTTCAATTACATGAATAGATATTGCCTTACACAGTTAAAGTTAATATATTTTGCGTCATCGTATATCAGCAGCGACTGATAGTTAGCGATATTTCATTTTAACATTCAATAAGCTGGACGTGGACGTGATTATATTCGCACACAAAATAAGATTGCCCTTCGTTGACTTATGTACCTGTCCTTAGAAAAAAGCTTTGAGTCTGCGAGTCAGCAATCGGGTCACGTAGGCGGCCTCTGGCGTAAAACTGTGTATATCTAGGTGAGTTCATGAATAATGGTAGATTGTAATATCAGACTTTCTACTGCTGTCGGCGAGCATCGTAAATTTCCCACAGGTTTTCTAATCTAAAACATTTTTTTTCCTTGCCCACACCGGCTGCCAAGAATCTCCCAATTTTTCTCCCGAAATCACGACTGAAGCTCATTAATTTCATTTATGTTTTAAACCTCGAAGCAAATTGCTTTTTATAAATCTTACATTTATTACGTGAAGGTATCTTTACCTTATATTCTGATTTTAATATTTATAATAATACATTTTAATGAATCTAAAATTGCATACAATGTTACAGTTTCATGTTGAATAATAAAGTCTGAAGGAAGGAATATCAATATTGCTCAGGATTCCTTGAATATTATGCGTCATTAGATCTTCTTTGACGTCACAGGCGTCAGCCTTTATTATAACAACGTGACAAGCCCATCGTAGTATGACTTCAGTAGATATTTTGCTGTTATTTCAACATTATTTCCCTATTAAAATGTTGTTTTGTAATAAACGTTCTACAAATCGAAATCTTATTCATCCTAACCAAAAGTTTTTTACACGTCCACGCGAATAATTTAGAATTTTGGATTTTCCTTCGCTTTAATAATAACTATCAGATAAGTTGTATAATGAATGTTCAAATAACTGCTCACAGCTGAATTAGCAGAGGTGGAAAGCGTTGTGAGTAAAATCTTTAATCCTTCGGGATATGAACGAGTTAACTAGTTAAGAAGCAAAAGCAATGAATGGAATTATTCAGAGAGCACGACTGCAATAACCGAAATTGCTGGTCGTATAAAAGGGAAAACCAATCTACAGTATTTTGAAGATGAAGGGTGGTAGTAATTGCTGCCATAAAGTGTGGTGTCCTCCCAGTTCCCAGCGGCCGATATTAAATTTTAGTGTAATCCAAACTTTCCGGACTTTAATTTCTGTTCATTTTCTTTTACACTTTTTACTTAATCCTACTAAGTGTTTCGAGCTATAAAAAGGTTAAATTTCGGCTGTTCGAGTTACTTCATTGTCATTACTATTAGTTAATCAGCTCGACAAAGGTTAAGTGCCTTCATTAAATAAAATCTTGTTCTCTTTTACTTTTTGATTATTATAGGAAATCAAATAATTAGTAAGCCATCCTTGTCATTTTTGAATTGTAAAATTATAATTGGTATAGGATGAAATCAACAACTATTTGTTTATAAGCAAAACCCGAATAGAAGTATAACTTAAACAAGAGATAATCCTATTGGCATCTAAAATAAATTGATAAATTGTTTGACGTTTCCAGCATTTTGTAGTAAACTATTTAAGAGATTAAAGCCATATATTTAGCTCGTTACAGACTAAAGCCGGATTATCCCCTATTTCTGAAAAAGGTAAACGACTAGGTGCTGCAAAGTTTTCGAGTCGTTAAGTCTCTAGACTTAATGGATGTATCGGTTTTGTGATGTTGTTTTAGTTAAGTTGAGTTTGTACAACTTAAATGTCAATAATTAAATTACTATCGTATTGTAAAATCATCACGATTCCTTCGTATTATATCCACATATTTACTAATCAAATAAAGTGCAGAAGAGGAAATATTTTTCTTTCAAATATTAGCACGCACCTTTAATTTACTGCAGATATCTACGGAATGTCAGTTTGCTATTCTAATGGAAGTGTACGGTCTAAATAAAATGCTAAGGTAAAGAAATGCACATTGTTAGAATGATTTGTGATTTAAGTCTGTGTAAATGCGGTCAATTTTAGGAAGCCGACAAAAGATGAGGCTCCGCATATAGAGCGGCGCTAAGCTGAACGATGAATAATGAACCAGTTCCCATTTGGAATTCGACCTCAATTGTTGAAAGAACGATAAGTTCTCGTAGCGTTTATGGTAACAGACTCGTATACGCTTTCAAGTATTGTATTACAATAGAGTGCTATCTCAATCTATCGGAAAATGTTTCGCCTGTTCCTAATCACTTGCCGCAATATTCTACTCAAATTCATCAAATATGTTTTATAAATTACTAGCTGTTCCCTTGCGGCTTCATCCGCGTGAAATTATAAAAAAAATATTTCATTGTTTACCTACATT
>LD688948.1:4441159-4465266 GCA_003118335.3 Papilio memnon
CTGGAACGTAATAAAGGTAAGGTAGCATAGCACGGACAAATGTTATTGGACTGAACGAACGTGTACTGAATAGTGGTTCGCGAAGTCCGAATGTGAATTGTACTGACAAAATCTAATATTAAAGCAAAATCAAAGTCAGTATTCTGTTGTAGTTCGAGTGTTAACATACAGGTGCGAAAATAACTGAACTAAATTACGACTCTAGCAAAGTTAAGATACTTATACGGTTAGCGACGCTCGGGTCGCGACAATTTTTACCATTTATTTAATTTCTGTTATTGATTCATCAAGTAGAAAAATGTCAAAACTACATGACTTGTGTCTAAAATGGAAACAGGGATAATGTTGATTGTAGATAAAAATATTTTATTAACAACGTATCATGACTAACGAATTTCTAATTTAAAGCAAATATTTTTGATAGCTAGAACCCGGAGTAATGATTATTCATTCAGTGATGTTTTCATAATGCCAATATTAATATAAATTTTATTTTTGTCCATACTACTATATGCAATTATCGTTTGAACTTTCAATTGTTTGTATGTGCTTTATTATTTCTCGATTATTTATCTCAAAAATGTCCGTCACCAAATCAAACGTCTTACTTATTTGCGTAGTTATGTTTAATGTACGCTTTGTATTTGTAAATATATTCCGTGGGAACAGTTTCACTCAACGATATGGGGTACTTATTTTCAAGGAATAAAAAGGGATTTTCGTAAAAGTAGAACGCGGATGTGGTGGGAAAGTTACTTCAGAAGCATTTGGCGTTATGTATTTATTTGCGTATGCCATTGAGATTCATATTTGGTTTTCTGAATCCTTCACGAAGAGTTATTTCTGAACAAAAAATAACATTTTTACATTCTTCAAAGTCTTTACATAGCTAATATTTAAATATACTCAGCTTATATTCGCTCACAATACAGAGAGAAATTGTGAACTAAAATTCATAAAAATATTCTCGTAAATCCAAGGTCTTTTATCAAGAATTTGTTATACGTAGTATACCTGAATGGTTTTTAAACGTTAAAAACGTTGTGTTGAATCAAATTCCGCTTGAAACCGACAGTGATATATGTATTCATCGTTTATCCTCTTGTCTGTGCGCACCCGCCCTCGAAACTGCCTAGGGAATTTCCAAGCTTTGCATATTTTTCTCTGTATTCAGCAGAAATGTTTTTGTACTGCTAAATATTTTTGTGTAAACTGATACAATACCTGGACATGCTTGTTAAAACTATTTTATTCTGAAACCTGCTGAAGTTTCGATGAATGATACATTAATACGTCCGTTCGCTACGGCGGTAGATTGCAGAATGACGAAGTGTTGCCAGTGATAAATTAACGTTAATATTGTAGATACTAGCTAGTATAATAGTAGGTAGATCACAGTTACCCATTGCTCTTTTATTTAGTGTTCACTTATTTCCTATCTTCTGAAGCGAATGTTTGTTGTTGTGCTTAATAAGGACTGTAATTACGAACGTCCACTTACGCATGTTCTAATTACGTACAATATGTGGCACTAAAATAGGTTAAGGCTACGTATTACGAGGTACTTTATAATGACCTTGTTGGTACGTACTAATAATTTATTTTCCTTTTCATGCATTTTCAAATGGATTTACAAAATTTAATTTTAACCCGATGTGTTTTCAAGACAGATTTGGACGGTTTGGAATTTATAAAAATGCAATAAAATGTAGATTACTCGAACGAAAGGTGTTATTAAGCTATTGTCTTTCTTGCGCGTTCTTTTTCTTATTGTGAAAGCAATATAGATGTTATCTGGAGTTCCTCGTGTTATAGTAATTAGTTTGTGTTAGGTATTTAGTGAGTAGTGTGATCAGTGGACCGAGAGAACCGCAATCTTGTGGCCTGCCGAGTAATGTCCCAGGACAAACATGCCTTTGGTCATTCGCTACGGCTTTATTCTGCGTGTTTGCTTTTAATAGATTAATTTACTGTACTAGCGACCTCTATATTTCATTTGATACAACGAGATAAATTAGAAACAACTTACGTTTATATATATAGGAACCACGGGTATCAATTTGTAATTTTTTTAGCGTTGTAATTAAAATTAATGATGTTATAACACTGCCATTTATTGATGTTGGCAGCAACTTATGGTATCTTTCCCACATTAGGGTTTTATCCAAAATATTTACCCCCTAAGTTTAAATGCGTGAAAATATATAGCCTAAAGCGCGACGTAAGGGCTTTTTATTAAAAAAAGAATTATTCAAAAATATGCTGTAATTGCTGAGATCTTAGGCAACAAAGAAGTGTGTGTTTACGCTTTATTATATTAGTATAGATAGCTACTTCCGTATGGTTTTGTTTTTTTATAGAATTTACATAGTCCTACGCAAACGCTATAACTTTTAATCTGTTCTGAAGGGTCAGAAAATGAAACGTACTTTTATGAAGTGGTGCTTACAAACAAATGGCCGCTTCGTGGAAGATTAATTTGAGTGAACGATATTAGTTTGAGTGCGTACGTTCGTTTATAATTGAAAAAAAAATCCTATGAAAAAATTCCGTATTCACATTTAAACTCTTATTATTCATGCATGAAACACTATTTATAGCATACTAGCTTTCGACAGCAACTCCGTTCGCGTGGAATTAATATAAAAAATAGCCTATGTGTTGTTCCAGACTGCTCTACATCTATGTAAATTTTCATCGTGAACCGTTCAACCGTTTAGGCGGTAAAATTTAACATCCATCCATCCATTTAAACTTTTATATTTATAACATTAGTAAGAAGTAAGATATTAAAGAACACATAGTAGTACAATATTGTAGTAAAGAAGTTAAAACTTCTGTCTTATTTCAATTGATTTAATTTCATTTAACAAACAAAACACTACTAAACTCTCCTGATATAACGAACAATAAGCGTGTTTACATTGTTCACGCGTAGAAAGGTTTCATACGAGTAATTTGATCTCACATAGATTTAGTGTAAGAGGTTTTAATGATGTTACACAATATGAGATAGCGTAGTTAATTAACGACAGATTACATTACATGCGTAGAACATAAATATTCTATTCGGTTAATTGATGCTACGTATCCAAAGATAAGTCTTCTGGGTATAGTTTGTATGCTAACAAATAGTTGGGTAGAGGATCCCTTATTTCTTAATAACAAATAAATTATTAGAGACATCGTGGTATTCGCAAATCGGTAAAAGGTTTTTTTTTAATGTAATTGCGATTAACTTCGCTTTACACTAGAGTTAAGTACTATATGTTAAAGTTTTTAAGCATTTTCACTCGGTGTTATATGGTTTTTAATGATAGAAACGTTATTGAATGCATTTTAATTTTAATAAAATCACGAATGTTGCAAAAGAGGGTGCTTTAATTAATTAATTAAAACCAGATATGTTATTCAACCTAGGAGTGTGTCAGTGGGTAAAGCGTGCATGGGAAATAAAAAATTATAATCTTTGAGCTTGGATGTGGTTTAATTGTCTCAGATGAAATAATCAGAATTAATATCTGTAATAAATGAGAGTTCAGCATTGACTAATGTGTTTAGGTATGTACGAGTCCTACCAAATCTGTTCCATGAGTTTTATTGTTTAATTATTTGTGCTCAGCCTTTTTGTGGCTTTTCCTTAACATTGGACATGAATAAATAACTGTAATAAATTTTGTAGCATTACTTAAATCTCGGCCTCGCCTTTCTATTCATTGTAAGTTGTACATAGTACCTATTTATTTTGGGAAAATAAGCTGTTTGTACTTCTTAGAAACTCCTCAAATTATATATTTTTTTTGTCTGTTTATCTTTTTATTGAATTGAGAAATGTATTACTTTTCATTAAAAAGAACACGATTTGAATTATATTGTTGACGTTGCATCGTTCCCGTCACGTTCATGTTTGCAATAATAATAAATTTAACTCGCTACTCTATCCTGTGGGATTCGCCCGAGAAATAAATAGGGATTAATGAGCTTTAATTATATAGCTATCAGATCTGTTCGAAGCGTGCGGCATCCAGTTTTCTGAGCACGTCCTTTGTTTCGTAAGGTCGTTCGCAACTAAATAACTCAAACAAGTATATGATATTTTTACCGAGGATTATTAGTGACTTACTTTATAATTAACTTCGCATTTTATGCTATACTAACCACAAAATTATAATCAGTCTTGCATATATGGAATAACATAATTTTAGGAAAATTATAAATTATTTTTAAAAGTAAGAAACAAACTCTGAACGATGACTGCAGACAATCACAACTTTTGTAATAAATGCTAATGAGATATGTTAAGACTGTCGTTGAAATTGAAACCGGGAAAATAAAAGCAACTGAAATATAAATAAACATTATGATATATCTATTGACAGATATGTACAAAAAAGAGAATTCATATTTTAGACTCCGTCTATTGTTGCGTTGTAAAGTTCAAGGTGATACCTATCTTGCAGTCTTTTGTTTAGTTTTTCTGACGTCAGAGTGAAGTGTTAGAATAGACGATAGATGCACAACTATAAACTAACAGTTTAACTAAATAGTCACTTCTGTTATAATTTTGTTCACAATTAGGGGCACAATATAACGAATTAACCCAGGATTTGTGTGTTGAATCTTTTACGATATCAACACTTTTTTGGGGGTTTTTAATTGATATAAAAAACATATGGTTGTAATAATCTGTTATTATTTTATACCATTCAGAATTAAACTCTGGCTGATTTCATCTTGTTCCACAAGTATAAAAAAATCAAACATAGTTTGAAATTACTAATACTATTATACTAAAACATCATTTATCGTTATCTGATCTGATTTCTTTCTTAAAATACATTTGATATAAAAGTAAAACGATAATAATTACAACACAATTAAGAGTTTATTTGACAAACGTTGCTTCTTTATTTATGGGTAAACTGTAATCGTGTACCAACAAGGACATTGACAAAAAGCTTTTTGCCCCGCTTATTGTATTACTTCAGATGTCCCTCAGAATAAGCAAACGAAAAAGTAAATTTGTGTTACAGAATACAATCAACCTTATGAAATACAAAGAAATAAAATAATTTTTAAGAAACAATTTGACAAATGCAGATTCAATAATACAATTTTCAACATTCTCTAAAGACTAATAAAATATGGAAGGAACAAAATATGTCAAGGATCGTAGTAATTGGATCAGTATGTTTCTAAACGTAGAAGTACATTTATCTAAGTAAAGTTTCACGGATAGTAAGGTATAGGAACATTCCATACAATATTTACCTTATATAAGAGTAGCGATATTATATTATTTGACCGTAGAGACCGTGCCGTCCAATAAGAGAAAGAGCAAAATTTATTATTAACTTGGTAAGTTCGGAGCGAGCCAGTCGGAACATAGCAGTTGAGCTATTTTAGTTCAGTGCTAACTTGCTGCTGTCTTAAAGTTACGCCTTGAGAATTTTACTACGAGTATATTTGGACCTTTGACTGAAGTTATTTTAAAATGTTGCTTAAATGTACATGTTTACTACTTCTTTCTTTTCCAATATCTAAAAAAAACATGTTTTTCAGAAGATTTGTGTGCTGTGTTTTTAATCAATTAACTCTGTATATCTGTAATTCGGTTATTTTTTTCTACTATTATTACGTGATTAACTGTTTTGGACACATAATTACATAAATGTTTGTTCTTTTTATATTGTTAGTTAGTTGTAATTAGTAAATGTTTATTGATCCAAATAAAAAATGTGTTAAGCATAATGTTTTATAATAGACTAACTGTTGTCCGCGACTTTAACTTAAGATAAAAAGTAGGCTATAATATGCTCGTCTATGTCAGCTACCCTTCCGTGAAAGTCTGGTCGAAATCGGCCCAGTCGTTTCTGAGATTACCCGGAAAAAATGCGGCTTGCGGACAGACAGACAGACGGAAAGACAAAAAAAAATTAAATGCGATTTTCGTTATGAGCAATACAAATACATCTTCCCGAAATCTGGAATTTTTTAAATGTATAGAAGATAGATGTAGATAGACACTATGTATAAGAATGATGGATCGCATAAAGGGATTGGATTGACGACTGTAACGAGTCAAAAAGTAAAAGTAACAAAACAAAAGAAAACATATTTTTGAAGCAAGGGATCGATCACACCACGTTTCTTTTGCAGGATTTGGTATCGAATTAAGTGGCATGACTTCAATTTCCTTTCGACACTTCAGCATCAACTTTCCGGAGCACGTTCCTAATATGTACTACGTAACAGCGTAAAAGCTCTGATCAAAGCTTTTTAAAGTTATTTGCGTTTATTTGTTATAAAAGACCTAAAGTGATCAAACAGATTTCCCAAAACCTATTTAAATATTAGCCTAAATAAGCAAAAAAGTAATTTTGTAGAATGATTACAATAGTTTCGAAGCTTAGCGATTTATTGGTAGCGGTTGTTTACTTTGGCCGTTGTTTGCTTGACTAGGCGAAATTATTCGAGTACGAAAACTGATTTATAATAGAAAGGGTAATTATCAGTGGCCGTCAGACTGTTATTTCGATAACCTTAATGTCTGGGCTCTCAGTCGATATCTAAAGTTGTTTATATCACGAGTTACTAGGGATTCCGAGCCTCGATGTTCTAATATAGTATTTCACAAAGGCGATCAAGAGTTTTCCAATATAACCTCTATTTACCTTTGCTTTGTTTCAAACAAGAGATTTAACATTCACAAGTGCAAATATACATTATTTCTCATTACTAAGAAAATTATAACCACGCATTCTTATTTTCTAGATATTATTTTTAACTTTCTTAGGAATTGCTTTTGTTTTTAATTTAAAAAAAAAGGATATATTTTCTAATCAATATAAATTTTATCAGGTCTTACAACTTTATGGAAACGTCAGAAAACATAACGATAAAGAGGTTGATATAAATTGGGTCAACGAAGATCTTGTTTTCATTCTAAATAAAGGAAAATATTTGTATAGGAGTGTGGAGCCGTTTTGTAAAAGCTATCACAAGGAGTGACGTAAAACAAGCAATCGAACGGTGATCGTATCCGGGGTTAATGGTTCGTGAAATTTGTATGTCTCGGAGTGCTGCGTTACGAAATGGTTTTGCCCGCACGAAAAGTACAATCCGACAATACAACGCGGTTTTATGTTGCGAACTACTTCGAAATTGTTATGGATTATTTTAATGCTTACGGGGTTCTTTAAAACATTACACTCTCTCATAAATATCTTTCATCATTCATCGTCGTTTTTTTAATACCTTTTATGTTTCTTAATGTTGTTAAATATTATTAAAACACGAAGACTGTAGAGTTTCCGACGCAAATAACTTCGCCAGGAGTTATGTCAGTTATTCGCTACAAAAGGTAAAACAATTATTCAAATATTAAGTAACAAAACATTGCTAGATTTAAATTAAATACCTAGATATTTAAATGTTTAACGTACTAATACTAAATTTATGTTTAAATCTAAATATAACATGGTGAGCGACAAGACAGTATACGTAAATAGGTAAAGCTTCGTACAATTCATCTTATAAGACATTGTCTTAGATGGAACGTGGGGTTACATCGTTCTGGCATACAAATAAATCTCCCTTGTCCAAGCATAATTCTAACTATAATATAACTGCCATTGTATTTCATACTCAAAGGAGCCTTGTATACGTCATTAGAAACTTAAACGTGCTGATGCATCCTCGTGTTTTTTTAAATTTTTTTTAGTTTTAGTTTTTTAGATTTAACTATAATTTTTTTTAATCAACAAATGTTGGTTTTCATAAAGTCTTCTTTTAACATTTAGGAATCTCCTGTCATCAAAAGTGGACATAACGTCTACTTAAAACACGGCTTACGTTTTAAACCTTTTTATGCAAGCAATTCGCCACAACCCTCATAAAAAAGGATTAGTTAACACTCAAGTGATCTCATGATACATATTTTGGTATGCGTAAGCCAATACAGCTAGGGCTGCCTTCTCTTCGGGTGTGACCCTATGGGGTTTTTACCGTGCGTAATCGGACTTCGGGTTTCATCAACGTCAACGGGTGAAAGCGGCTATTGTGAAAAAGGCACTAGATGTCGTTTGTCCGCTAAGGATTGGGGAAGCTTTTTGCTCCGTCTGCCAAAGACCAAGATTGACAAGTCATTTGTCCAAAATTTTTTTCCCGTCTAAGTCCTGGTCTGCATTTCTTAAGTGTTGGCAGCCCTACTTACAGCGAGGATCGTAAATTTTTATCTCGCAAAAGCAGTATCGTTCTGGCCGTATAATTTTCTCATAAGTCCTTAATAACTATGATTTGACTAAATATTACATTCAAGGCACAAAACTCGACTATCATCTGTGATGTGAAAGATGAGTCGAGTCACAGAAGCGCAACTTCAATTTAGAAATACTATAGTGTTATACTTGGAAAATGATGGCGTATGTTTTCTCAAAAAAAATTGTAAATTGAATAAAGAGTTGAGATTATTAAAGTCATAAAGTTATCCTAATTTAGATCGGTTAGAAAAAATCGTAACAAAATTCGGTAGAAGTGATCGCTCAAAGTCACAATCCCCAATAGGATCATATTATAATAGCATAAGAACGAACGTTGTTATGCATCGGAAACAAATATGTCCTATTTAAGTTGTATATAGCTGAAAGACCTCTTTAATTTTACTGTCAAATTTTGTATGCAAAAAATAACTTTATTATTTTATTTCTTGTTTATGGCTCTCCCTCAGCGGATTGGGCCAATGTCGAGTGTTTGTGAAAAGTAAATTTGAAAGGTGACTATATGGTACTCGTATACATAAAAAAATATTTGGTTTATAATTCTAATAAATAATTTAATCAGTCCCTTTCAGTTATTATTCTAACAAAACAAGACTCCTAAGACACTCTAGTGAGCACAATTTACAAACTTACCAAGTTCGTTGACAAGGTAATTAGAATATGAGAACAGAGCCGTTTGAGTTGAGATCTAGTTTTAGCTACTTCATGAACTTCTGCTGACGTTTCGAGAAATCATAATTGTAAACTGAAACCCTTTTATCTACAGTTTGTCAAGCGATTCTACCATAAGTTAGTTAGGAATTATATTCATGATGAACGAAGTTTGTTTTGAGAAATAACCAATTATTTTACAAGTGAACATGAAACGAATAAGGCAATCATTTTATAAGCGTAGCCGAATATAATAAAGTTTTACTCCAATTATAATTTAAAAAAATCCTCTAACTGTTTTCTATCAGTTCTACCTTCGTAGTAAGACATTTAAGAAATTATAGACTCTAGTCTAAAAAAATCTTGTTAACTATATCTATATAGTGAACAAGATTTTTTCATCTATCTATATCTATATACTTTATATCTATATAGTAAACAAATTTTTTTCACCGGTAACTTCTCTGAAAGGTACTATGTTAGTTGTCAATTTTAGTTCGCCACTTAATGTCCTTGTATTGATGTGTTATAAAACATTTTACAAAATTATAATAAGCTCCATCTTTTGTTATAAAATAAACAGTCACAAAATAAAATATAAACTTTTAAATATGATTTAGTGACACCCATTAGCAATTTTGTCAATTGAAGTGCCAACTATGTTTCCTCTATATATTTTTGAATCTCTTTGTTCGTAGTGACGATACTTTATCCTGAATCTTCGTATTGCAACACTTAAACGCAGTAACTTAACTTGTTGTGAACAATTTAGTGCATTTACATGTTAAACTTGATGCAATTTGTCTTATGCGGTATCCGGCATCCTTTACGGAATGCTGAGGCTAATGCTGCGACGTACAGATAAATCTCGCTTTGTTCTCAAATGCAATGCATCTTAATGTGGGCTATTTGTTACTGTAGGGAAGAATTTCAACTATCTAGGTTTGCTTTTACCAATTTTTATCATAACACTTCGCATAAAGTTTATTTTTTGGTAATTTCCTTAATAGTCTCAGAGATAGCGTTTTGTTTGCCCTTAGTATGTGTTATAGTTTTTAATGTACAAGTATTATTGCATTAATTACAATGGCTTGTTTTTTAATATAGAGCATTTCTTAAAGAAAGTCACTTCTGAATAAATAAATCTCAATTAAAACACGTAACTTTGATTGTTTAATCAGCTGCCACGATGTTGGAGTAAAGAGAAATTGCATTGGATCGGAGATTCAAACAGATGAAATTGTTTTAAACTATTTAATTTAGCTATCGTTCTGTTCTTTTCAGTCCAATTCCTGTCTATTTTTATCATCACTCTTGTTCGATTTTTAAATCTTTTATTAGAGTATAACAGTCTACTTTGTAGGCGTTCTTTATTGAGTCGATAACCTTCAAAAAGCCTTATAATTATGAAAGCATTTTTAAGGCAGGCCGCGTAAATAGTACAAAAGTTAATAATAAGCATCAAATACACTTATCGCAAAAGCAGTTATTTTTGTTCTATTGAACAGTACATTTTATTGATATCAATGGTGTTTTCACAATAAGATTCGAAGTAATCAAAGCACCGTAAAGTTATATCAAGTGCATTGTTTGGGATTCATTGTGTAGCAACGCTAAGCACCAATTAAAATGTTTCAAATATTCCGTTATATATTGCCGAAGTTACAAGGAGGGAAGATAGGCCTGATATCGTCGTAAAAGAACGTAACGGTTGCTGTGAATAGACAATAAGGGTTTTATTAAAATTCCTTACCCTTGTTGTGCCATTCTCTAAGCTGTTTTACATCCTTTGTTCTGCCACCACGCGAGTCTACTTCTTGTATACTCTATTGAATGAAATTTCATTTGTTTGCACAAGATTATAAACTTAACAATTCTTTGAAACAGTAATTCGAACAGTTATATTTATGTAGCTGAAGCGTATTAAATAACCTAATAAAAACGTAACAAACAATTTATTTAATCTTTCATATTTTAATTGTTTCTTTTGTAACAAAATAGGAAAAAACTCGAGTTGTGTGAAAGTAAAGTGTTATATCGAGCTACTTTCACAAGGAAGTTTGTATCTTAAAGCATTTTGTTTATCGTCTCACTGTAACAAACATGCATAAAATAAGAGACGGGTAGATGTCGTGCTATCTTGAAAAGGGTCAGGATCGATGTGTAGGGACGAGCCGCTCTTTTTGAATTGTTGATCCTTTTGGAAATTTTTACGCGGTTAGCAATATTTGTCATACGACCTTTGCGTTGACCATCAGTTAAATTATAAAAAATTAAATAAAAATGTTCGTTTATTAACTGTGCACTCTCAAACCACGAGAAGATTTGGAAAACAGTAGGAAGTTTGGAGCTTTCACTGATTTATGCTGGGTTGCTGAAATTTACATTTATTTTATCATTGCCTAGTGCTTCATTAGTGTTAAATTGACCTACAAAAACACTACCGAATAATTAAATAAGCCCTCGAACTCGGCCATAACAAAGCTTGTGTCCACCGCATGTTGGGTATAGCTGCAATATGAACACAATACATTTCGAGTTAGAATTATTTAATTAAGTAGTATAGGATATATGTGTAGTTCGATAGCATTGACTTCGACATTGAGTGACGTGAACACAGTACGTAACGAGATTCAGTGGAGACGATATCTCAACGTCACGGATCCGCCTCCGACTCTACACGACAGATTCCATTCTCATTTAAATTAAGCGCACCCATTTAGTAATCGGGACAGACTTGTTTATAAATGGATCGTATATAAAAATATAAGCAAATATTTTTTTGGTCCTAAAGAAATATTTTATTTTTCACTCTTATAGTTATGTACTAACGTCTAGTTATGATTGAATCTATGCATTTACTTGATTGAGAGCATAAAACGGAAAAGAGACTGTATATTTCATATCCATGGTTTCATTACATAAACATCTATAAATCCGCCCCATGCAAACTGTAATCTTAGTAACTGATTAGCAGTCTCATACTTGGAAATTGTGTACCAAACTATAAAATAAACTGATTGCTCTTGACGAAATTCGAAGTTCGTTTAATACAAACTTAGAAACACAACTTTGACGTGTCATGTTGAAGAGACCACACATCCTCTTATGCATACATATGAAGACACTTCACGTGTTTATTTGAGTTATTATTATATTAAAATTGCTATTTGAGATTATTCTTAAAGTCTCCATCTTCATAAACTTAAGTAGATCTCTTTTAAGTCGTATTGAATGAATATGAGTATTGAATGTCTTTGGGTGGAATTGACCTTAAATTTATTCAGATTATCCCTTGGATACGACCCCACGCTAAGAACCTAGTTTACGATAGTGAGTGGAAAAGATGAAGGCATTACATCAATTATTCATAAAGTTCAGCTTGTGTGGCTTAATATACTTTGAATAACTGTTAATAAAAACGAAAAAAGTACATGTAAAAATAATTTTAATTAAAAATGGAGTATTAAATCTCAAAGAATCCTTCTAAGCGTGGGTTTCGACTGCTGTAAAATTAATTGAAAAACATAGTGTTATCTCTGCAATTCTTCCCTAAAAATCTGCGATGTATAAATATGGTTTCAATAGATGAGTCGGCGATGGAAACCCACGTTTATGCTTAAAGTTATACGAGTAGATAGCAGCGTAATTAATACGCCCTTGTCGCTAAATATAAAGTTCATAGAAGTTAGTTAAGGGAGTTGGTACAATGACTTTGATCCATTACTGTATATCTAACATGTTTTAGTCATAAATTAATAATTTATGACCTTTTAATTAATTTCAAAAAATCTTAATATGATTAGTTTTATATTGTCAAATAATTACTAAGTACTTTTCCCTTATATAAACGTCCACTTTAAGAAAGAATGAAATTAAAACAATTACGTCTGACAGTGTAATATTGTAAAAAATGTTTTCTTTTATAAAATTAAATTATATTTCCTACTAAATGAAAATCTTACATTAGCTGTTTGTACGTCTGTTGAATTTGTTCTTTGTTCTGTTACTAAGGCTTCTCTTATACATGTTCTTTGATGGCTTGCGAAGTTCTATTACCTCCTTTACAAAAGAAGCCTGTTTCTTTAATATTGCTTTTATATGTTTTGCGTTTCTTAATGTAATGTTTTTCATATTCACTCAGAACGTAATATACATTTTACATCTTATAACGCTGTACATTTCATTTACTAATATTTAGGAATAAAATGGCGTTGATATTTTTTAATTTTAATTGGTAAATATATAATTTTGTACTTTTTTATAATAAAACATTTTCTTACAGTTGTTCCATTCGTATAAAAGTTAACGCGGTGGAAACTCGAGCCTTTTCGAAAGGGTCACAAATAACTTCACCGTAAAGGGTAACATCAACTACAACTTAATGCCCTGGAGGCAACTTGAAACTTATGATTTCGGTCAACAGACAGATTTTATCTAGATTTTTTATAAATACAAATAGTCCTTTTTTGTTATGAGAAGTTTTTCTAACGTTTTCTGACGTTTCTTGACAAAAAAAATACTGTTGTGAGAGGCCAAAAGTTTGTTAACTTCTTACTTGAATAGAAGTGATAGAATACAAAAAAAAATACCGAAAAAATCGATCGGGATATTCAGGGAACTAAAAGTAATAAACAACATGTATTATTTTTTACCTATTTACAAAAAAACATGTAAAATATGAAGGTGATCGTAGAAAATTTGACTAATATAATAGTAGTTAAAATAAACTCTCATAGGCTACGAAACGGCGAACAAGGCGTAAATTAAGAGGCGTTGTAGAGTCCCCGACGACCGGCCTGCTCGGGCCAGTAATTAAACTGTAAATTACCTCTAAGCATAGACCCGACCGGCAGGTCATGTCGCCGGATCCTGCGAAGAATACTAATGACTTGATAAGTCGATCGTCGAAATTTATTTTCCATCGTGTTATTTTTTGTTAATACCAACTGCAAGAAATTTTCAGTATAGGGTAAGAATTTTTGTATGAAATGAAATTTGCAAAACATAAATACAGGTAATTCTTTGCTATCAAAGCTATAGTTTAAATATTAAGAAAAATTTAAGCACGGTTCCATATCATTTCAACATTCCGGGTAAATTCTGTAAGCTTTATTATATTCGAATCGACAAGAATTAAAATAACTTTGCATTTACGTTAACAATGTGAATAAACATCAGTATCACTTGTACAGACAAAAGGTTAATTCTCGTCCAACAGCCGGCTATTATTAAGAGGACAATATAAATGTAAATTGTCGAATTACTTTGTTATTGTACTCGTTATTACTGTCGGCTTCGTACTGCTAATTTGTACGCTCTCAGAATTAGACGAAAACTAACCCACACAGAAATGTTCCATCTCTGTTTTTTTGTTAACATGAAAGAGATCATATCTCATGTTATCTCTTTCATTGCGATATAGACCGACAGTGATATCTGACGCGGTGAGCATAAGTCAAACTAAATTATGACAGCTCACTAACGCCACTGTCAATGTCATGTTTCACAAGATCTTTGTTCTACGGTAGCTGTCTTTATATTTTCTTTATGTAATTTTCTATGTCATTGTATATTTTCTGACAAAACTTATCGCGATACCAAGGCCATTCTCATCGGTTTAGATATCCCTGTTTGACTATAAATAACGAATAATTTTTTCGAACTTACGACCATTTCTTTTCTTTGAAAACCTTTTTTTTTATATAAAAAGGGGGCTAACGAGCAGCGGATTGTCTAATGTTAATTTAACAGGCGCCTGTGAACATCCGTAACCGTTTCCTTTCCAGTGTATTCTTATAAGAAAAAGGGACTAAACTTCGGCCTCCGTCACCACACTCAGCAGACGAAACGCGGAATTGCTTCCACTTCAACCCTGTCTTCTGTGTGGTCGTGGTATTGCACCGGGCGAGCCGACCCATCCGTGCGAAGATGTTAAAGCGGGCACTACCACTATTAAACTAACTATTTTAACCTAGCTGTAAAGAACATAATTCGAAATCGTGCAATACAAACGTATTAAGTATAATACGTTAAACGTGACTGCATCTAGAGTACATATTCTACTCACAGAACGGAAATCATACTAATATATTAAAGAGATAAGCAAACTTGCATATTCAGTAAGACCGGTAATATTACTATTCATATATCTTACGGATGTATGTCTTGCCCGGTTTATCCAAGACACCGTGAAATTCTACTCTTAGCTTATGATATTATACATTTATTAAATACCGCACCAATAGCTATTTTCCACATTTATAAATACATTTTGATTAAGTTGAAAAAATCACCTAAGTTAATGAAATAAATACGAAATTAGGATTAATAGTTCCTTCTATTCATTGAAACAATTTTTTTCTAATAAAAAATGGGTAAAACTCCAACTAAAAAATGGTAGAATTATTTGTTGCGACGCAATTTTGACGTCTTTCTAAGTACATGACATCTTGGTTGGTTTCCAGTGACAGTTCAATTCTAAATCTTTACCGCAATTTTGCATGAGAAAACACAAGCTGAGTATTGGGTTGTCAATTGCGTAGTCAGAGGTGCATATAAAATTTATATCGTATAAATTACAGTGCATAGCTGTTTTAATTTATCTGGCTGCAAGACACCGACGGCAATTCAATTTTCTGCTCGAACGTCCGGCCTGAACGTTCGGCTGCGGGCGAAGCATATTTTTTTAAGCTCCGGGATTTATTAATTTCGACCCGACGTTTACTGTTAACTTTTTTAACAGATTCACAAATTTGTACGTTTTTTTTTTTAATAAATTAAAATCATTTACGCTCTCTTTGATCACTAGTAAGTTAACACTTGTTTTATACATAGCTGGACTTTGCGACAACTTCAGTTAATTGTATTAAAGTAAATAACATGTTTGAACCTATAGTAAGTTAATATACTGTAGTAAATAATGCTTATTTTAACAGTTGATTCAAAGAAAGAAAATCGTAACAATCGTACAATTCATACCATTAATATTGGATTTAATAAAAACACGGCAAAGTTTGAAACTTGATTGGCAATATACTTTGAAATCCGTCGTCCCCGCTCCGAGACGAAGACAAACATTGCTACGGACGATGGAATGTTTGGATTGCGCGGCGGCTGAATTATGTTCGATTTCAATCGCAACGCTGCAAATATATATTTATTGCCTTCCGGTTTTACATACAACGATTTTATACGCTCTTACAGTATTTATTTATCGTTGCTTTTGAACCCTCACAAGGATATCAAACATCATTCTTATCAACAGCTATAACTTGGACTTGATAGAGGAAAAAGTGTTATTTTTCTTCATATTATGGTCCTATGTCCTCAAAGTGGGGCAGACGGCGTTCACAGTGCGCCGCCAGCTCGCTCTATCCTGGGCTCTGCGTTTTGTCTCGGGCCATGATAGCCCGATTGCCTAAATAATTGATCAGCTGGTCGTTAGCCCCCCTTTTTATATAAAACTAGCTTTTGTCCGTTATTCCGTACGCGTGAAATTTTAAAATAATAATAATAATTTAAAAAGTGTTATGATTACTATTATTGGGAGAGTCTGGTTTGAGAACTTATATGCTGTAACACTATTGTTTTCTGGAGTATCTTTTTCTATTTGAATCCTTTTTCATGCTCTCTTCTACCTTTGAGTTTCTAGAACAATCTATGAGTTTATCTGACCGATAAAGCTGGCTGATATAATACTGCAAATGTATGGATGTAACTGCTGAAAGTTCTAGAACAATATATGTTTTCTATAAACAGGTAACACAATACTTCTCGCCGTAGTTCGAGTCAGTTGATCGAAGGAAAACATACATTATTCAATGTTCATTGTAATCAAATGTCACATTTATATAAGAAAGACGCGTGACAGATGTGCGCGAAAAATATTGCTGTCGTATAAGTATTTAACTGCTTCTCTGAAAATAACATGTAGGTGTTTTATATTAAAATTTGTAATCTCTCATATAATGTTTCAAATGAATAGCGTAAATTAATATGAAGAATATTACAGCACATTTCCAAATATGCAATAATTCCTTGTATTACTAATACAAAATATCTCGTATATGTGGAACGTTTGAATAATCTTGGTAATGAAAACAGGGGAAATGTGGGGTTTGTAACTATGTTAGTAAAGCTTTGAGATGGTCCGTGTTATGTAGATTCGCTAAGTTTCAAATTAATCGATTATAAAGCGGTCAGATGCACAAGTTTAATGTTGCTTTGAAGTGGTTACGTTATTGCTGAATATCTAACCCTGTCGAGTGCTTGTTTTCAACTATACACATTCTATTTTCAATCTTAGCTCCGGTAAGTGACTAACAGCCGAATATTGAAACGCCATTTAAATATGCAGGAGCATCGAAATTGATAAGGTCAAGCTTAAAATCTTAATTCTATTATAACTACGATGTCTGTCAGATTGTAAGCAGCACTTAAGAAGCGAAATGCTAGATTAATTTCTGTATTCGGCCGTTAATTTTTTTTTACTCTTTAAATAAAATTGCACTATTCGTTATAAGGTGACATTTAATTTAATAAAAATTGTACTTAAAGTTGACCGTAACTTCTAGACAGCTTCGAGTCTTTGGGAATTTAGACATATACAAAGACATTTTTAAAACAAAATATTAAAAATAAAATAAAATACTTTCACATATGTTTCATGAAAATAATCACATCGTTCTGATTACTTAACAATTTACATTGCTCACAAACTCGAATGTTCAATTTCCCTTGTTTTTCTCCCCCGACGACGAGGAGCACGTACTAAAACAACACTTCAAATTGCAATTAAGAAATTAATTATACCTTTAATGAATTTCAATCTCGAGTCAAATCGTACAGGAAAACCAACAGTACCTATCAAATTAACACAACTGGTATTGATTTCATTGAGTTAAAAAAAAACATATTATATAATTTTTGATCCTATCATATTATTGCTACTAAATTTAATTAATTTAAGTTTATTACAGAATACGCATTGGGCGTTAAATTCGAGGCAAATGACTTAGACCGCGTGTCCTTATAACTTAGTCCCGAGCTAAATGATTTACAAAACTTAGAACCCAAGGGTGTAAACTTATTTGGGTTTCAAAGCATTGCGTAACAATGTTATAAAGGTTTTCATGTACATTATTCATTATAATAGGATCAAGAATTTATAGATGCTTGTGGGGAACTGTAAATGTCAAATATGAATAAAGTATCTTTCGTCCGCGACTCCATCCGCGTGAAATGAAAAAAAAAACACAAAAGTAAGTAGCCTATGCGTTCTTTCAGACAATCCTCTACGTCTATACTAAATTTCATCGAGATCTGTTCAGCATTTTAGGCTACAAAGTCTAACAAACTTGCATCCATCCATCTAAACATTTGCATTTATAATATTAGTAAGATAAATAAATACTTACTATATTATGTCAAAATACACAGTTTTTCAAACAAAGTAGCACTTGTCACCCTGCCCATCAGACGTTAAGTGAGGTCTGGTTTTGTAAATTCGTTAGCTCCAAAGCTGAAGCTGATAGCTCTTGACCTCTTGACTAAAACATTCGGACAACCATTATTTCCGACTTTAACATATTTGTCACAATGTTGTTATAATTTCTTTCAAATTGTAACGAAAATTACAATTAATTGAGGTTGCAGACCTTCATTTCCAAAAAAGTGCTTACACGATTATTCTTAATTCAGTTTAATGTCTTAGTTAACAATTTTACTAATATCTACGTGAAAGTTTAGATGGATGGATGATTGTTGCTGCATATCTCCAGGACGGATTAACGTATCCGGCTGAAATTTCGCATAGACGTAGTACATAGTCTGGAAGAACACTTGAATAACTAAATAATATTGAATCCCGTGCGGTCGGAGTCGTGGACGAAACCAATTTTAAAAATGTATGTTGAGTAGTACATTTTACCTTCAGTAGTATCAAAGGATTCACCATAACATTTCGCTCAAGCCACGTTTTATCTTGCATCTAACACTAAAATTCCGGAACTTTATCCAAAGACATTACGTTGCCGCATGTTAACGGCAACCGCTGTTTATCTTCAACAGTTAACTTTGCTTTTATTACTACATCTTTGTTTTTATACGATTCGAGGAGAAACATTTTATTTTAACAGTTTATTTTCGATATGTAATAATGTATTAATCTGATAAGAAAAGGACGAGAAGGAGAAGGGAATTTAACGGAACAGGATATAGGTAGGAAACATCGATTTCTTGAAGATCCTCTCTTCTCCTCCTGTCCAATCATCTGTTCCTTAAAGAAAGGTAATGTAAATCCAGTTTTAGACTTATTGGAAATATCTATGGTTATTTCTTTGTGACTTAGTACGAAATATATATTTAACAACAACAAATATGAGGTTTGAGATCAAACAAATTGATAACTGCGTATCGTTAAAATTCTCGCATCGGATATTCAAATAAATCGAATTTAAATTGAAAATTGATGCTGATTGCTAATCAAACGGATACACATACCGAGAAACCCATGAGTTCGATTTCAAAGCAAAAACGTGTGCTGGAAATGTAATTTATCGAAACCTAAGGTTTATTACCTTGTACATTTTAGCTACATCTACATTATAAGTATACAAAGGAGCCCAATTGCTAAATGTGATTGATATTGAAACAGAATTTTTCTATTTAATTTTTTTAGTGTATCATAAATGTTAATTTTGTTAAACAATATCGGGATTTTTAATCAAAATAACTCACATGATACAAACTCGTATCTTGCCAAAAATTTTCAATATTCATAAAACAGAAATTTTAATTATATCCAGTGTTTGCTGAACGTCGACGGAAATTTATTTTCTGGTCAAATGTAGCGGCATTTGGTAACCGGCAGCTCTGTGCTTTCCTATCTTTGATTTATTATTGGCTTCCATTTTCCGACAAGATAACAAAGAAATGTGACAGAGCAGTTACGTTCAATTACAACCAACTAAAGTGAGAAAAAGCGGCTAAAAAGTGTATATTTTTATAATTTGAATGTTGACTTTCAGTGAATAATAATAAAAAAACCCTATACATAATAATTACATTTATAGTTACTCTACCAAATGCGCAAATCAATCATCTACGTGTTGAACAAATATTTACTTTGGCTGCAAATCAAAATTCAAACCAACAAAGCTATGCAGTAGACGTATGGTACAAAGAGAGTACATAATATTGTGTACTTTTAATAATGTCTATGCCACAGTTATGTACTGATAAGGTAATCAAAATGTTATCTAAACGTGTAATGGAGTAAAAGAATGAAGATCAATTCAAATAGTTATTTTTTTATTGGGCGATACTGCAATTAATAATTCAGGTGTTATCAATTTTAGGATTCCATATTTAGTCTGTGGATAAAATATGATAATATTGATGTGAATTCTATGCTCGGATTTGTTACTAATTCAATGCAGCCAATGCTATTAATCTTCATACATTGGATTAATACTTGTTTCGGGGAATCAATTTTCTGCTCGGTTTCATATCAGCATTCAATTGTTGCTGGTTCGGTGAATACTGACTTCTACGAATTATAGTCTATAACACGCTTAGATCTAAATCCAGATAGAAGAGTTTTATTCAATATTTTAGAAAATGTTAATTAATGTGAAGTCTTTCGACCTTAGGATTTTTTAAGATATCGAATTGTCGTCCTCCGAGCTCGTGGACACGTGCACACCCCATCGCAACTCGAATCGAATTGACATAATGACAGTTTCATAAGATGGCCGCCATACCAGTGCTTGGAGTTCGTCATAGACAGAGAGTAATTCTACAAATATAATCTATACTAAATATAATAAAGCGTAAACACACACTTCTTTGTTGCCTAAGATGTCAGCAATTAAAGCATATTTTTGAATAATTCTTTTATTAATGAAAACCCTACACTTACGTCACACTTTAGTCTATATATTTCCACGCCATGAAACTCTGGGGGTAAATATTTTGGATAAAAACCCTAATGTGGGAAAGAGATCATAAGTTGCTGCCAACATCAAAGAAGCATGATTGCCATGGTTTGTCATCATGTCATGTCATTTTGACATTTGCAATTGATAATTTGACAATTATAAACAATGAAATAAAGTTTTTATAATTTCACGCGAATGAAGCCACACGCGAACAGCTAGTAAAGAATAAAAAGATATCATCATCATCTCGTTTGTCGAACTGAGTAATGACTTATTCAGCGTTGTATTGGGGAACTTTCTGACCCCATATATTTCTAAAATAGACTTACAATTTTGCATTTACAATTACGCTGATTTTTAGTTATTTATGTACATCGTTAATCTCTTAATAGTTCAAAAACACTTAACTTCTTTTTAAATAGACCACACTTAAAAACTCTGTCCCTACGTCTTTTATCTATGCTTTTAGCTATAGCTTTTCAAATTTACGTTATGCGCCATTGTTATTGCCGGTGAGGCAATTCCCCGGACAATAAGGTAATCTAGGAGCGCACAACTAAACCAGCCTATTTCGGAAGTCATTTTAAACTCATCTCACTGGAACAGACTACTAGATTCAACAACGATATATTCTCAAATTTAATTCCCACCAACTGTTTTATTTATAAGCTAAAATAAGGATTGAAAATATATTTACGTCTTCGATTAATAAAGTATTATAAAATAAAATTATTTCCAAGAATAGAAATGAAAGCGGCGACTTTGAAAATTGAAAATGATTTTCATTTCAGTAAAGGCGGTTTTAATTATTTTCACTGCACGTGAAGTAGCGACGAGAATCCAATTATGTGGTCAAAAGGATCATTGTTTCTACAAGTGCGGTTTCCATGCGGTCGTGATGTTTTGCTATTTTTGTTTCAATTTAATCAAGTTATCCATTTCATTGCTTTGTGTTACTCGTGTTTGTTTTAAAGAATAAATTGATAACAAAGAAATGTACATAAAAGCATATATCATAAAGTAATTTCCTTTTAAAAAAATAAAAAAATAAACATGGGTATTAAACTACAAGAATTCTTATAAAAGTACTCTTAACAATTTTTTTTTTACAATAATTTTTCAGAACGGCAAAAACATATAAAATTTCCTACATAATTCCTTCTAGTTATCCATCTAGCGTAAAACGTCCCGACATCGTGAAAAGGGTCAATACGACAATAAACGGAGCTCGTCTTAGATCCCGCGCTGTGAATATTAAAGCTTTGAATATGACCAGTAATATAACATTCATGATTAAATTTTGCGATACAACAAATGCCTTTTTTTAAGGATACCAATTAAAATGATAATAATATTTTGAAGTTGATGTTTGGGCATTTTTTATTTATGGTATCTTACTAATATTATAAATGCCGAAGTTTAGAAGGATAGATGGACGGTTGTATATTGGGAGAGGAATCTCCGAAACGGCTCTACGGATTTCGATTAAATTTGTCACCGATATAGAATAACAACTAACAAATAATTTTGAAATACATGGGCTACTTACTAAGTTTCTTTTTAATTTCGTGCAGACGTTATGCATAAATTAAAATTTGTAAAATCGAATAGCAATTTTTGACTTTGACAAACTATTTGAGGGCTGGCAATCAAGGTGTTACGACAGAGTTGACTCCGTGTTACAAATGATTTTACAAATCGAGTTACGAAGTTATATGACAGGTAGAATTGTGTGTCGGACCACAGTTAAACGTTTATGCCCCTTTACATTAGTTCTAGTTCGAAGCAATGACAAAGCTGCGGTAAGCTCATGAATCAGGTGTATTAAACTATGCCCGGACTTACTCTAGGTTTACACGAGGGCAGTACAGCGACGTAGAGAGTAGGATAGAACATTACTACTGTTAATTCAAGACTTACTGGGAAATCAGTATAGTTCTGCCTCAGTGTCGAAACAATAACAGTACAGTACTGTGTTACTGGATTGTTTAGCTGTTTGATTCTCGTGTGAAACTAGCATTATTCGAAATTTATGTTAGATTGTAACTTCAGACTACAACGTCTTACGAATGAACTTACCAGAGTTTAATTAATTCACTTAGTGATTTATGTTTCAGTATGACACACCTGGAGTGGATAGGTTGAGTTGATACTTAATAGTTTTCATGTGTCGTAAATATAATTAGATGTTTTTTTACTATTTATATTCTGTATACGAATTGATTTGTACAACTCTTTATTGAGGACAAATAAAAGGAGCAAGTCCCCGGAGCGTAGGGACAATGTAGTTTGCGTCGAACAAACAAAGCGCAGGAAACTTGTAATATGACGTGATGTAGACAACTATATTAATACAGTTAACAAGGAAGTGTGTTATTGAATTTCGATATTGTCTAGTGAGATACATTCGAGAATTAATATCAAAGTTGTCAAATTACTTACAAATTTCTTACTATTTTCATTATTGGCGATTAATTGATCGAAGTTTTCGTTTAAAATGTATTACAAGTAAATACTAGCTGTTGCTTGCGACTTCGGCGTGCAAAAAAAAATGTAATAATATAGCTCATGTTATTCGGTGATAACATAGCTATTTAATGGTGCAAGAATTTTTGAAATCGGTCCATTAGTTTTTAAGTTATTTCAATACATACAAAATTACAAATCTTTCCTCTTTATAATATACTCGTAGTATAGATATAGACTAGTATAGACAAAAGTGACTTTAGTTTAACTCGATTTGCGCCATTTTTCAGTCTTCGTTCAACACCTCCATACATAATAGGAGTTCTACCTAGTTTGTTGAAACAATAACAAAAATAATTATAATTTAGTTGAGTGCTATACACATTATTTGATGAAAATTATTCATTTATGTATGATGTATGTTTATGTGTTGTGATTAGTTGGCGAGCGAGTTACAGCTGGCACTAATGAATGTTAGCTCACCGCCCAATTCATTAAGTAGCGGCCGTGTATCATTATTGAAACCGTAGCTCATAAATTCACTTTGACGCTCAAATACTAATATGGAAATTATTATCGCTTATTAACTGTAATCATTTAGTAGAGCACCTATCTATATTAATATAATAAAGTGTAAACACACTACTTCGTGGCGTATATGTCAGCAATCACAGGATATTTTTGAATAATTCTTTCTTTAATAACTATATACCATACGATTATTATGTTGTTTGATTACTCTCTTCTATATACATTGCTTTATTTGTTT
>LD688948.1:4476041-4495814 GCA_003118335.3 Papilio memnon
AAAACTTTTTTGAAATCCAAAATGTTTGTTTTTAGAAGCGTACGCCAGTTTTTGTTAAATTTCCATGTAAAAACTATTGTTTGTTTTAGATTTGTTTGTTTGAATTGAACGCCAAACAGCCATCGGCATTTCAATCGTAGTGATTTTACGAAATAACTTTGGATTGTTAATTTTTACCACTATGCTGACAATTTGTTTATTTTAATGAATACGAGGTTTCGACATTGAAATGTATCCATGATAAAAACAATCTGGATTTGTGTTAATCATTGATCAACATATTAAAAATTTGATTTAACGTAATATAAAAATAACCCGATTATCTTTGGAAAGATCTATAAATTGCAATAAAATAAAACAAACGAGATATTCATGGTCACACTAACTTTTGCCCTAGATTCTGTCCGCATGGAATAAAAAAATAGTAATTAACCCAAGTGTCTCTGTCTATCTTTTCCACACAATGTTATACATCTATGTCAAATTTCAGCGAGATCCATTTTACGGTGAACATTACATAACAACGGGATAATCCCGTTGAATTTAACATCAAAATGTATATACGAGTATAACAGTTTTATTTATTATACATTCATGAACGTATTTGAAATTGCAATTGATTTCGTTGTGTGTAACGGTTACCCGTTCAACATATCTAACAGTGTATAATGTTATATTTTGCACACAAGATAATAATTCTGCTTAATGTGTCCTAAGAATTGTTTGACGTTAGTCTATTAAGTTAGGCATAGCGTGACCAGGGAAAACGGAAATGATTGCGGAAAATGTATAATCAAGCTGAACATGACTTTATTTCTATTTAAAACATTAAAAAAATATTGTAAAGACTTAAACCATAGCCAGAAAGATATCTCATAAATCTAACGCGGCAAGATAGTAAAATTGTTTCATTGCAGCATTTTATTGGAAGTGTTTAATCGTTAAAATTATGGCTATTATTACAAAATGTTAACTAACAATATACAAGTTGTATTGTGATTTTCGACCGCGCAAAAAACATCTGTATATTTAAATATTGTTATCTTGTTTTTTATAAGGAGTTTGATAACAATGACATTATGTTTTTAATACTGTTGGTAGCAGAAATCGATAGTTAGATTATATTATATTTAAAACTATTATTAACTTTCAATATATAAGGGCCAATTATCGTTATTAAAATGATTTCCTAAACGAGTTTTTTTTATATGTAATTCTTGTACTTCATGTATATTTAAATAACAACAGGGTTCCTGTGTTCATGAACCAAGTTTCGATGGTTTTTCATAAACTCGTGACCCCTGTTTTTTCTGTAATGTTTAAACATGAGATCGCTGATTGAAATGCAAATTAGATTAACATTTGGTGCGGAAATTACAAAAGGATGTGTAGAACATAATTTTACGAATTATTTATTTTACGAGCTTTCGCCCGCGTTTTCGTCCGATGGTATAAAGTTTCTTTCAGACTATGCCAAATTTAATCGAGATCCGTTTAGTAGTTTAGGCTACAACCTATAATTATTTTTTGTCGCTGGCTAGTGTGTTTTGTTTATCTTTTAAAACGCAATTATCTAACAACTATGGCAATATTTCGTAGTAATAGTGAGCTCTAATTCTAACTCGGTATTTCAACATTAATGGCCAAATAAAACACAGGTTTTTGTAACAGCACTGTAAAGTACGTTTACACCGACGTTAGGAGATAACTCACAGTCGTTTCGACGCAGTAGGTGTTGCTGTTTTATTGCGTCATAAACAAAAGCCCATCAGCAGGCGAGCACGTGTTAACTAAAGGTCGATGTTTAAACGCTCAACTACTCGTATTATTAAGTTAATATATGTTTAACTATATTACATTCTGTGCAAGCATTGTATATTTTAAACAACATTAAAGGTACCTTAGTATGTCTATATTAATGTTATAAATAGGAAAGGTTTTTGTATGTAACACATAAACTCTAAAGCTGGGGGGTTATTTCCATTTTTCTTATCAATAGAAAGCTAGATTATCACTGAGTAATGGGCTATATCTATACTATAATGTTATAAGGAGGAAAACTTAGTTTGTTTGATTGTAATGAATAGGCTTAAAAACTACTTGGCCGATTTTAAAAATTCTTTCACTGTTAGAAAGGTAATTTATCTGAGAGTAACATAGGCTATATTTTTTATTTCTTTTTTATTTTTAAAGTTCACGCAGACGGAGTCGCGGGCAAAAGCTAGTTTATTATAAAACACAATTTGTTTATGCTCTTTTGGTTACATTAAGGCGAAACGAACAATCATACTATAATACATCCGGGAAAGACCTAATCTTGTCTTGTGAGTTCGGCATAAAAACCTTTTAAAACCTGTAAAGACTCACTTTTAATCATGACTAAAACTCTCAATAATTGTTGAAAACTACCTCTATTACAGTTATTTTTCACATGGCAATATTTTTAAATAAAAACTTTTAAACTTTCCATGACACGGTTGAGATTTAACGGGTACAGTTTGCTTGGGTCCTTGGTGGGTCATGTAAAGTTTTATATGGCGGTAATAATAGTCAAACGAATTACAGAATACGTCGCAAACTCTTTATCTGCATTTAAAACAACGATGACCTGTACTATTTACTTCGGTTATTGTATTTTAATGTTTGTTTTTGTCAACATTTTAAAGTAAAACAAACGAAATAGATAATTTTGTTCCCTCTAGCAAATATCGTCATGATGTTTTATAATACAAAGGGTCTGTCAGGAATATTTGATAGTTGCGATAACATCTTCGTAACGTAATCAATAAAACTTTGAGACTTGTTAGTGCATTTTGCGTCCGGTAGGGGCGCTGTACAAATCTAATACAAATGTTGTCGATGACGTTACGAAAACAAACGTCTGATCTAAAGTATTAAATAAAATGTCAATTAGCCTCAACCTACTTTATCGTAGCTAGGAGGAGTTCAAATAGTTATAAAGCTTTCAAGCGACAAATAAGATTTATTTGTTGAACATGAAACTGCACTACGAAACCAATCTCAGCGACATTATTTAGTTAAACTTTCATTAGTATTTCTGTTTATTTGTATAGTATCTAATCGGTTTTAGTTAGTATATGTAGGCGAGCTTATATTTTGTTGTATGATTGTGTTTCTTTTTTAACAACTATCTACTACTACTATTGTTTGGAATTTCATATACTTTTTGATAAAACCAGTCCGTAAAATACCTGTATATCTGGTTCACAGAAACGATAATTTTACTTTCGAATCGGGTCTTTTGAATTGTGTTAGTCATAACATCTGCAACATATGTAGATATTTTATTAGAGTAGGAACCGAACGAGCGGCGGCACATCGAAGTGGTCATCAATACCCATGGACATCAACACTAGAGATACGTTGCCGATAGAAGACTTTTCTTTCTCGTGTCTTTAAAAACAAATTTTATTCTTGTTGGCAAGTTGTTTCTAGGTAAGCCTTCAAACTTATAACCAACTGAGAATATTGTAAACGTAGTTGTTTCGTTCATGTAGTAGCGGTTACAAGACACACGGCACCACTCGCTAGTTGTTAGTTGTTTCGCATCTGCTATAGTTGACAACTTTCCGCGAAACAAAAGCCATATCGTTGTTGTAATTTTGCGGTCGAGATGTTCTAAATGCGCGAAAAGTTCGCCTTACGGCCTAACTTGTGGTAGATAATGTCAGGCTGAGAAAGGCTTTCTTGTTTGTGTGTTTATCAAAGTATAGCTTATATTGTTTACTTACACTGTTTCTAAATAACTAAGGCACAAGGATTACGCAACAATATATATATATATATATATATATATATATAAACTGTGCAAAAAAGAGTACGGACCAAGAGTCTGTAGATGTTGTAAAATTAAAAAAAAATAACTAAGGCATAATTCAGTCGGTATTGACGAAGTGGCAATTACATTTGTATAAAAAAGTTGTGTTAAAAAAACAAAATGTCAATATTGGAATAGGTTGACACCTAATTTCCTTTTTCTCGACCTTTAATATTTTTGAGTTAAAGTTCGAAAATAGTCAAGGAACTTGACAAGAAAGTTTCTTCTCGTAAAATTATTGGTTTAACTTATTTAAGTAACAAAACAGAGTTCTTGGAAAAAATGTATCTTTCATTATTTGTTTACAAAAAAAAAATTAACAATTAAAAGTTCATGTAAGTTTTTTACGCAAATGAAATAATTATTGTTTAAAACAACCTTATATCCATATTAAATGAAGTTTATACTTTGTTCCAGACTATGTATATCAAATAATGTTTGTAGGTGTTTTAGCGTTTTAAAAGCACAGAGAATGTAAACAGATTTTTTTTGTTCAAAGTTACACATTTAAATTTCAGTAGCGCTTAAAAATCTTACTTGGAGTTATATTTTTCCAGTCATCGCTCAAAGGTAAGGACACTTAAGTTTCCAGAAATCTAGGTGTCACGGGGAATTTAGGTTAGACGTTTTTCCACTTTAAATCCTCTCTTTAAGAATAAAAAGCTTATGTGATATGATAGAGGAAACCTTTTGAGACAAATATTCTAGATTCTCCTTACAAAAACAAAGTTATTATTAAAAAAATTAATATACTTAAACATTACTTAACATATTTAATAATAATAATAATAATAATAAATCATTTAATCCATTCAATCCAATCCATTGTAAACTAACATAGGCGTAGCAGAAAAAAAAATTATGGAATAAAAACAATAAAACATGTACATGCTAAGACAGAATAATCGAATACACAAAAAGCACATACATAATTAACAAGTATATAAAAAAAAATGAAATGAAATAAAATAAAATAAAAAAAAGTTATACAGGTATTCTATTGACTGGAGTGCTGAATGGATAAGGCCTAGGATAGTAAATATTTTAGTTTGCGATGTTAACTAAAACATGATAATACTATCAAATGCCTTTAGTTATCAATTTATAATTGTATAAAATTTATAATTGAGCACAATAACATGTTTAACACAAGAAAGTAGTTAAAACAACAATATACTTCATTACGCTTTCCACTAACCGACATGTACACTTGTATGAAGGTTCAAATGTCTTTGAATCGTTCGCACAGCGGTTTCGTGGAAAACAGCACAGTTATTTCTCAACTGCTATAGTTGACACATCGAACAACAAAGGCTGTATCGCGAGTAAACATGCTGGAGATGGAATAAGTTAAAAATTTTACACAATCATTTCATACTGTTCAGAATGTTGTCGTCTCTCTTTTTTTTTTTTCAAAGAAAATGAAAGCTACTACAATATGTTTATGTTCAGGTGTATCGGCTGTGAAAACCAACGGTTATTAGCGAGTATGGCTGTACTTAAAGCAAATGGAGATTCGTGTTGTTTACGTTGTCTATGCGAGCTCAGAGTTTTAAGACATAGCTTAGTCTTTAATTTAAAATAAATATTAATGCATAATTTAATTTAAAATAAATGAATTGTATTTAAACAGTTTAGTTGTCATAAATAAATAAATTAGATTAATTATTCTTATTTATTTTATTTATTTCTTACACGTAAAAGCGCAAAAAGCAAATTAACTAAATAACATCCAAGTTTGTCGTTTATCTCGGTTAAGTGCCAGCTCTAAAACTCAACATGCATTTGCATAACCCCACTACGCTTGATGGCTAAAGCAATTTGTACAGGCGTTGTACAGTATTGGAGATATAGTGCGACTAACTTATCTGGCCCGGTGACAGACACTTTAATCATGGTTCTGTCACAAAACATGTGAAACCCACTTACATTCGGACAAAGTGATTAAAATTAAAATGTCTTCCCATTATTAATGTCAGAAAGAATCACGAAATTGCTAATGACGTGTATCATTTTCTATGAATAAAAAAGGTTTACATATTTTCTGACAAATATTCAGCGCCTGTCTCACCGGGTCAATACAGTTTACCACACTATAAGTTGGTAAAAGTTTTGTATTGTATATATTGAAAGCACGATTCTTACTGTTGTCTCGTTGGAATTGAATGGCGTGCCGATAGTGAAATAGGTCGACAGACAATTTCCTGCCTGTGGGCTGTCCTTTCCGCTATTCTTTCCACGAGACTTAGCGTTATCTGGCGTTGTGGAAGTGTTTGCAGGAAATACGATGTCAGTGGTGTGAATCCGATGGTTTCGATCTACCGAAATTGCTTCCGACAAATACCTTACTCGTTCTTTACAACGAAAAACGATTTTAATATAAAATTAAATAAAAATCGAGGTTTATTATAAAAATGAATGAAGTCTCTTAAGTTAGCTCCATTAAATTAAGATAAAACAATATTCCAATAAAGTGCCTCGATATCAAAGCTTTGACAATAGTTTATTAAATCAATAGGATGTTACTGTAATATAAGTAAAAAGGTTTTTGAAAAAAGAAAAGATACTTTCTCAAAGGTACTATTATGATCCTCTTACGCGTGCTCTTTGTGTGGTAATAATACCAATGTAATACATAGGAGTTACAGAATAAGAGGATATATTATTTTACGAAGCGAGTAGCGGGTAGTTTATTCGGAAAGGTTTTTTTGTAAGTCTCTATAGTTCTTTTCTTCTTCTTTACTAAAAAAATCTCAGTTTACTTCGGTGTACTGGTAGGTATCGACTAATTTCACATCCACTTCCCTGAAGAAGCCCGTCGGGTCTGGAACTAGTTACCTACACCAAAGTACCCGTTAAGCCGCGATTTTTAATCTAGCATAGATATAATAAAGCGTAAACACACACTTCTTTGTTGCCTTAGATGTCAGCAATCACAGCATATTTTTGAATAATTCTTTTTTTAATAAAAAGCCCTACACTTACGTCACGCTTTAGGCTATATATTTTCACGCCATTAAACTTAAGGGGTAAATATTTTGGATAAAAACTTAATGTGGGAAAGAGATCATAAGTTGCTGCCAACATCAAGGAAAAAAGATTGCCATGGTTTGTTAACACGTCATGTCATTTTGACATTTGCAATTGAGATTTTGACAAATGTAAACCATAAAATAAAATTTTTATACTTTCACGCGGATGAAGCCGCACGCGATCAGCTAGTTAATTATATTCGGAATACTAGGATTAAGTTTCTCTTTTGCTGTTTTAATTGTTTTGTAATAAAACATTTCAATTACTGTTCATAATGATGCAATAAAATAATGTAGAGTTCAATAAAATAATCAATAACCGTGCACACGTAACCGGGGTACAAACAGGTCAGACAAAACATCGTAAAAGACAGAGATGATAAAACTTCCCACTAACTTGGTACAACTGCGTTTTATTTCAGTGAATGATAAATCTTAACGACCCGTTTACAGCAATTGCGAATGTTTGCCAACTGTCGTGTTATGAGTGCGGTCGACTTCGTGGGTCACAGATTGCCCGTAAGCAATCGTATATTAGAATAGTTATTGTTCCATAATTAGATCGCAATATGCGGTAGCGCAAAAACAATTTAAATTAATCAATCGGTACTTACTTATTTGCCATGAAATTGATGTGTCTAAACAACCAATCCACACCTTACCTGCATGGCTGACTAAGATCTAATCACCACTAGTGTCCACTGTTCGTTCTCTCGGTAGACTCATATGCTCGCTGACATAAAGGTTACATCAAAGCCCGTACAAAACGTTAAAAATTTCATCTTGCCATAACTTTGTCAAAATCTTTTCCATTTTGAGAATTATTTTACTCGACAGCGTATTTTCGAATTGTCAAAGATATAACATGCCTTTGTTGACGTAACAAAGTAATCCGAGTTGGTTTGAATGCAAACATTTGGAAACAAGTAAGCGAATCGAATTTTGGCGGCCACGCTTCAATGACTCTGTTGGGCTTTGACTGAATCCGATACAAAACGTATCCAATGTGATCGGCCCAAATACGTTCTACCGAATTATGATTGATTCTATTGAGCTGTATTACTGCTGAGGACAATGACGTCTATTGTTAATATTGGCTTAATTCATCAATTGTTTATTATATTTATTTGAATACTAGCTTTCGCCCGCGACTCCATCCGCGTGGCATTAAAAACAAAAGTGAGAAGCTTACGTGTTCTTCCAGACTATCCGCTACATCCATACCAAATTTAATCGAAAACTTTTCAACCAATTAGGCTACAAACTCTAACAAACATCCATCCACCCATATAAAATTTCGCATTCATAATATTCGTATGTATATTTTTAAAATCAAATAATAATATGTATTATATAACCGTTAACTCAATGAAAACATCAGAAGTGTGAAAGAAATTATTATGATCACGTGCAACTTTAGAAGCGACTAGTATAAAAACTATAAAATGTAGTCGGCTTCTGACCATTTTTCTTTATACGGTCCAATTCGTCTCTACAGGCCGTTATTCACGCAAACCACCCACCTCGCCATTTGTGGACCGCTAATTTATTACATTTTAAGTGGCTACGAGTATACGACCCGTCGCGCCTTTTGATCAACATTTAGAAGTCCAACTTGTATATAAATAAAAAAATAGTACAGTCAAAGACGTATATTTCCTACCCATATAGATGTCATTTGACAATCACAATAAAAGTAGCTCGTACACTACATAGCAACATACAGGTATTCGACTCTAAGTAGGAAGTTTAATTCTTTGACTATAATAACGATCGAGAGAATTAAAAACATTCCTTGAATTCAAAATGGCGTCTGCCTTAAAGGGAAAACGTGAAAATATTCGAGAAGCGCGTTAACTCCGTTTCTGTTACTGCATGGAGGCTATTATTCACGAAAAACCTGCCCACGTCCCTCGCTTTCCAACAGAAGCGTATAATTTACAACTTTTTGAATGCTGCGAAAACGATGCCCTTATGTATTAGCATCTTTAAAAAAAAGAAAACGTTATAATAAAATTATATCTATAAAATCTTAGTAAAAACAAAATCAGTTTACCGTGAAACGTATGTTGATTGGAGTTTACCTAAAACCGCGAAAATTAATAAGGGCTTACGAAAGTCGTGAACATGTACTTTGTACCCTATGAATACACATGTGGATTTACTGGTAATTCAATTTATACCACAACTATTGGATAATCTGATAACACATCGATTATGTATGTATGTATAAGAATATGACCTTTATTCAATTTACTTGCTAGTGTACTATGAATTAGCAACTTTGTACCGAATTTCCCATAACAATAAATCTAATGACAAATTTTAGCAAGTGATTCTTTATTCCTTCTTAAATCGAAATGACAGCTACTTGGCTAACAACACTGCTAAATTATGCATACAAAATAAATCCATATTTCATGTTTTACCCTCATGAGGTATCGTCGAGAAATTTTGTTTTTCTCTTTTAAACTAGAAACATTAAACGAACTGTATTTAAAAAAAAAAACGTTAAAACCATACTATATTCATTCAGAAATATATGTAACCTTTGTATTTTGTTTCAGGTATGCTCAGATAATTTAAAAGCACCTGTATTCTCATCAAAATTTTAACCACGTATGTATTGTTAAATAACACACACAATTTGATAGTACGAACATCGCTTTAGGTAAAAGTGTAATAGTAAAATAAATATTGCATCATCATAACATTCTCGTATACTTGTCTATAAAAAGCGTGTCGTACTAATTATTAGTGCCAAGGTTACACTTATAAACAAATAATCTTTTTATAAGACAAAACAAAGAGACGAATCGAGTTTGTTAGAACGCAGTCGATAACTAATTGGGTCAAACGTGGGTCGACTTTGGTCACTGGAGTTGTTTGATAACCTTCCGCACGCGTTAAGACACGTCACATCTTGATATGCCCCGTGACGATAAGCGACGGCGGCGCGGCGGACCGATGCTCTGTTAACGAATCTTCCTTAACTTCTATTGCCATCTTAAGCGCCTTTTCCTTTTTCGGCCTTAAGCAAAAGACACAATTGATACTCGTTTATTGAAAAAAAATCTACTATAGAAGTTTTTTCTTGTTAGTCTTATATCGTTGCGTCGTTTTGTAACATTTTAAAGGATATATCTGGAGCTGTAAATGAACTGGGATAACAATGTGCATTGCTAATTTATAAAGGAGTCATATATATATAGAATTTATTGTCAATAGTTTATTTATGAACAAATAATACAAAAACATACAAACGTCGTGGTTAAAATCTGGTTGATATTTACTATGAAAAGAACCAAAATATATTTTTCCTTACTCAATAAGTGAATCTACTTCTTTGTAATAAATGTAACGTAAATATTGCGACACACGAGTTTTAATATAAGCCGAGAGTCTTGGAAACAGTTTGCGAGCTTCCCTCGTAGGAGTGTTATGAGAGATGACACGTGCGACTGCCTTAAAATATTGATGCGGGAAAAATACATTGTGCCGTCGAAAAAATTCAGCGCCAAGTTACTCCAAACTGTTTGTTTAACAACTTCGGTGACGTAGGCTAGCGGAATACAGAAACGAGAATATGTAACGGCATCTTATGGTCACGCTTATGTTCTAAATTTTATTATGTACGTCAGAAATATTGTAAGCGATGCTTACGAAGCGATATGTTTAAGATTCGTTTTAGTATTCGACCGAAAATTACTTTTCCAAAGTTTATGTAACAAATTTTAAATATTTTACAATTATCTGAAATTATTAATGTTGTGTGCAACTGATAAATAAATGATGATCTCGATTATTGGAAACGGACAGGATGTGTGGATTAATTTTTCACATAAATTCATTGTAAAATATTCATTATCATGTATCGAAACAGACAATTTTAATATATTAAATAGAAAAGTCGATTGGTCCTTAAGTACTTTTGTAAATTCCCACCGCTCGTATGTTCCTGACCGACAGAGGGATTTATCTTAGAGAAGCTAAGCCATTCCGCACTTGACTTTCTATTTCCGCTTGATTGCTGCGCGCCATCCTGTGGGATCTTCAATACGATAAATGAGGAAACATGCTTCCTTTAGCTTTGTCTCGACAAGAGGCACTATTATTGTAAAACATTTTTTAAATCTGAAATCGAACAGTTGGTAATCGAATACCAATCGGTTTGTCAATCAAAAATTTATCAGGTCAAAGAAATTCATTAAAATGTATATTTACAGAAAAATGTGGCGGATGTTTGCAATAACAATAATACGCGTCATCTCATCCATAAATTGTGTGCGTTATTTATTACCGAATGTTCGCTATTGTCAATACGATGATATATTAAAAATCACTTTTTACAGTCGACAACGACCACTGATATATTTCGATTGCGACTAAATAATAAATTAACAAGCGCCGGTCGACAGTGCAGTTGAATTGATGTGAAAAGGCAATGGAATTGCTGTAATTTTCGATAAATTCACGATTGTACCAATTTGCTTGCCCGATTATTATTCAAAATTATGATTGTAATGAAATTCATTATTAAATCCATCATTAACGTGTGAAAATTGAGTATACTTTAATGTTATTTTCCTATTGTTAAATAACTATACTAGTTAAAAAATAACTGAATCCCCAGACTAACACAACAATGTTGCGTCGAAATGTTTGTTCCAGTTTTAAAATAGAGACGTCAATCACAAACAACCAGGCAAATGGTAGGGACACAAGACGCTGTGGGACGGCGGGGCGCCAAGCACCGGTACGGTCGCCCGCCGCAAATTGAGATGCGAGCGGGTTTAGTGCAAATTGAAAGTGCTTACGAAATGCTTTGTATTTGTAGCTAGGGAAAGAGCGCCGAAAATCAATCAGGGTAATGGAGGTTTGTCCGAATCTGGCCGGATTAGTCCCGGACGACTGCCTTCTCTGTCGTCAATTTTCAATCATTGTAGTACGCTACGCCCTTTTGTTAAACTGATTGAACGACTTTTATTAATCAATTTAAATCGTGAATAACTGGACGGAGCTTGTTATCGCTATTTAAATGTAAAGGCTCTTGCCTTTTTTGAAATTGAAAATGTTTCTCAGAATAAAAAAGTTTTCAATTAGAATTAATTGATAACTTTGACATTCTACTCAATTTTCTCTTTGAAAAAATTTGACATTGTATTCCCTAAAGTAGAACTCTTTCACAGTAGGTACTGTTCATATTGAATTCTGAAGTATTTACTCTTTAATTAAGATTATTATCAGTTACTTTTAAGAAAATATCTAATTACAATAACATTTTTTTTTGTTTCAGTAACAATCAAACAGTAAATAAAATATTTCTTGTATGATTATTGAAAATTTAGAAAAATAATGTCTTATTAATTTCCTGAAAGTGGTATTCGCTGTAAAGAATAAAACGAATACACGTAACATCGGTGCAAAGACAATTGCAAGCCACTTTGGGAAAGTTTCTATCCACCAGCAAGTTTCAGGATGAAGTCGTATCCGCCCTGACTTCAACTAGTTCGTGTGACACAAGCCGGAAACCAAGGAGAATGTATATTGCTAGTAATGCCCCGGCTATATGAAGACACGTAACATTGTTGTCGTAATGGTTCTTCAAGAAGCGACTAAATTGCAACGTGTAAACTTTTTACGATATTGCACAATTTTCTTTACTTTGTATTCTACATTGTTGGAAGAAAATCGTGGCAATTTAGTTTACACGTTTACGTTGTACTTTTGGCCGAATAATATAATTGTAACAATGTTATTAATACCAACAAGATTGGCGCGCTTATTATTAAAACCTCGCAATTGACATTGACAGCTGTCATAGGGAGGGGACGTGCAAGTCGATATTCCAGGAGGTCTAGTGTTGCGCCGCTACACCGGTACGATATCGGTTTTTTTCTTAAAAGTACTTAATAATGATTAAGGAACGGCGTAAACATTGTAAATCAAATGGAATCATGTACTCGTATTTATCATGATCTATGTACACAAACCTTTAATGATTTCTGGCATTATCTCTAGACATTTAACCGTTATAATGTCATTTACGATATATTCGTAATCAGATTTGAATTCATTGTACACATAATATAGATATAGTATCTTGTAAATAATAAGAATTTTATTAGAATATAGTACGAGTACGACATTGACCTGAGGCTATGAATTTATTATTAAGTACAAAGTATCTTGCGGCCAAAGCTTAATTAAACCGTAGGATAATAAACAATGCTTAAATATACGGTTTCATAATTTCAGACTGCGATACCCTAGATAAATGCTTGCGGTATCTAAAATATGAATCTTAGTTATCGTTATCTAGATTTTACTCTACGTAACTATTTATTTATACTAAGAGTACTACAAAATGTAAAGCAATGCAAAATTTAAACAATATTTCAGAGGTATGTACCAGAGGTTTAATAATTTCGTTTATAAATTTTAATTATATTAACGTACTCGGATCATAATTAAAATATCCAATAATATTGAAATAATGTCAGTTAACCAAAATGTCTATTTACTTTATGTATTTAACATAATTGCATTTATAAAACCTATTAACCAAAACAACCGATTAAACGTTTGTTTAAGCCTTACTTCAACGATTATAAAAAATATTTTGTTTACCATGTACAGTCGGGGAAACTGGCGGTGCTCCTCCTCAAAAGCTATAATCGTTTGAACAGTTTGAAAGAATCGTTACATTGAATAAGGCATTTTTTCTGAAGTTGAACACCGAGGATTTTCGCGACTGTACCTACCAGTTGCAATTTGCCTGTATGGACGGGAGAACTTAATGTGGAAGACAGAAATTGTTGCGCTAACCCTGTAATAAAGTATCGATCTTAAAACAATTTATGGCTGAATGTTAAAACAATTAGCAAACCCTTCATTTTATAAGACATACTAGCTTTCGCCTGCGACTAAGTCTGCGTGGAATTAAAAAAACAAAAGTGAGTAGCTGAGTAGCCTATGTGTTCTTCCAGACTATCCTCTACATCTATATCAAATTTCTTCGAGGATTGTTCAACCCTTTAGGTGACAAACTCCAACAAACATCCATCCATCCATCCATTCAACCCCTCCGTCCATCCATCTAAATTTTCGCATTTATAATATTAGTATGATAAAATTTAATTTCGATTTGGAGTTTAATTGCCTTTATCTGAGACGCTGCCATATGTTTAAAACTGGAATCAGTATTCGGACATTACTTATAAAAGTAGAGCGTTGTTTAAAACCGTAAATATAGTTCCGTCTGTCCCGTAGAGAATTCGGTAAATTAACTTTATAAAAGTCCTCACATGTCCTAGTTTAAGAACGATACAGTAAAGTTTTCTTATAGTTTTATTTGTTCTATTCTCATCCAACTGGACTCAAATTTGAGAGACAGGAACTCCACAAGTCGGTCTCAAGTTGGCGATGCTTCTGCACTCGATGTTTGCTCTAACTTTACAAACTTAATTAACTTGAAACTACATACGGATAGTAAGCTCTCATCTCTTATCTCTTACGTATAAAAGACTCGTTTTATTTGAAACTTTAATTAACATTCTTCATGTACAACATAATTGAATGAATTTAAACATTTTACAAAGAAATTCTAGTAAAAGAATGTAATATGGTCGTTCTATTGACTAAAATCCCAGAATGTCTGGTGTACTCAGTCTGGCCGGTTGCTATTTAACTACTATTTTTAGTTACTTATAACAATTTGTTGCTTTTATTCTTTAATACGTATATTTTGTATAGTGTAATTGGCAGTTGGGAAAGGTTGCACTCGACGCCAGTGGCGCAGTACATATGGTGCAGCCAATTTATTTGCGGCTAAGTGCGGACAATAAGTTTCTCAGCGGGCTCGCCACGTCCGACGTTGTCTGTTATTTATTTACGGTGAGCTTTATCAAGAAATCTGTGAACACTCTGTCAGCAACCTAATGTTAATGTATTATTTAAAAGTATATTAATAAGAAATAAAAGGAACGTAAAATTCTATATAATACGAGTATGCTTCACTAGAAATTTTAGTAAAACATTGCGTTTCTTCTGATGTCTATTTTCGCTATTGAAAATCGATAATTGTAAATAAATATTTTTATTTTTACAATCAAAGATCTAGGTTATTAAGTACTGATGCAAAATGTTTTTAAATACAATATCGAGCTAGTATTAAAAGCACAACTGCACGTTCTAACGTCCCATGAACATTTCAATGTGTGCAATCAACAATGAAGACTTCAGTCGTTACAACGTACGTTATGCGGTGCCTCGTGCCAAGGGCGTGTAATGCACGTTTTCCCTATATCCAAGCATTTATATTCCGATAAATCGATTTTACATATGAAGTTCTTCGTTTAAATAACTCGAAAACTTTGTGTTTTCGGAGTCTATTTTCAAATATTTGCACTTCATATTTTCGTCTGTAACATCTTTACATGAAAATCAAAGTTTTAAAACTCTACATAAAATAAAAATGTATTACAGAGAAAAGCTTATAATAAATATAGCAACAGAAATGTAAATAGACTGTTAATATTAAATCCTAGTAATTATTCATGAACTCTACGAAATATGAAGAAAATCAACATTCATGAAATGTGGATGTCGTTGCTCGTTAGTGACTATTCAATGTTCCTACAGGACAAAAGCAGCTGTAATCAAGGAATCGACGCTTGTCAACAATCTTTAATATTTGCTTTATTAATAACTTTTATAAAAAATACTAAGTATAAAAAAACAGAGGCAAAAGCACTACCGTTGTCTCAGCTGAATACACATTTTTTTCTTATATTAAAATGCGAAAACTTTTTGTATTCAGTTTGAATGATTTTTAATTTTGCATAGTGCAATTCATTCGTAGATTCTCTGTAACTTTGAAACCTACAAAATATAAATGCGTCAAACTATTCATAGTGATAAAAGCTTCCACTGACCGGGGTTTTCTGTGTTAGTCTATGACAATGGAGTACAAAAGAATAAAAGAGATGAGTTTATACTTCCAGGTAAAACACAGACGTTCAGAAGTTATGTTCTAGTTTATATGTAGTTTACTAACTTTTTTATTTCCTGTTCATTTCGAAAACTACTTTTTAAAATAAAAAAAAATCATCCACATTCGATAGACGTATAATGATCGATACTTACGATAACTACACGAACTTATTGAAGTTTGTAACGACGTTATTTCGATATTTTTTTATGTTAGGTCTTATAAACACCTTGTTCTATGTATTATAGTGAAAATGCTTGTAGGTCTTATAAACCACCTTGTATATAGGAAAAATGCTGGTAAATATCTTTGGAATCACAACCAATGCATCATCGCCAACACAACGACTAAAACTTAATCAAATATTTTTTTAAGTTTATAATTCTGTTTCAAAGCGTCTTAGATTTTCCGAATGAGTACATCAGAGTTCACAAAACCCGTGTAAAAGTTTTTCACCGCGAAATCCTATAAATGTTAATGAATTCCGACGCCTCTAATGAGATTACCGCTCCCGTGAAATTGGCTTCGCGTAAGATTTCTTTAATTTTCTGCTGACATGAAAATTTGATTTCACCTCTCATCCTACATATGTTAATTTAACTCATAATATAAAAGGTTATAAAGGTCACAGTATATTTTTATTCAGAAATAAATCTTTAATTTATTTTCTTCAAACGTATATATCAATAATATTTTATATTAGCTGTTGCCCGCGATTTTGTCCACACAATAATAATAAATAAAATTGTCAGCTACCCTTCAATGAAAGTTCGTTCAATATCGGCCCAGACGTTTCGGAGAATACCTGAAACAAACGCGGCTTGCGGACAGACAGATAGACAGACAAAAATTTTTTAAATGCGATTTTCGTTATCAGCAAGCAAATACATCATCTTTCCGAATCTGGAATTTTCCTTTTGATACTACAAACAGACACACCAATTTTATTATATGTATAAATAACAAATCGAATTCAAAGAAAAACAATCTTAACTTGTACAGAATAATTTACGAAAATGATGTCAATTCAAACGCTACGGTACATATAAAGTACGTTTGAGGTTATATAAATTCGGCTTATTCAGGTAGTATTTCTGTTATATTAAATTTACGCATATGATAGTCAACATACATATAGGGCTCAATCAGTCATGAGCCCCGAACGTGGCATGAATATCGCAGTAGGTCGCTATATTCAGTCCTGTCGCACCTTACTTCTGTTTTACCCGAGTTCAAAAGATATAATTTATACAACGATCATATCCCAACATTCTCAGCAATTTATAAGTGATAGTTCTAGAACAATCTGACTTCTTAAACTAGCTTCTATTACTATAAGATGTTATATTTTAAGTTATAATTTTCACTAAAATACTGACAAAATAAATGTTAAAATGACCATAGTTGTTATAAAATTCTATGTTTATTTAATTTAGGCGTTATATTGGAATTAAATTTAAATGTAATTGACTGAAAATACAATTGCAAATTAGGGAATTGAGTTAAACAAATTGTTGCGAAATTTCGACGTTTTCACTAATTTTAATTAATTTCCATGTATTGAATATTCAAGCATCTCTTCTTGAATGCCGTAAACGTAAATGTCATAGTTAATTGCATGGTTAATTTTGAGATTGTTAAAATTGGAATAATAAACAAGACTACAACTAATTAACTTATTAAAACTTTCGTGAGACATTATACTATATGAGTTATAACACGGCTAAACTCACGTGAAAACACTCCGGTGTAGGCACCGACCAGTTTCGGACCCGTCGGGGGTCCTTCTTCAGGGTGAGTGGTTACCGGCTTTATTCGCTATCGAAACTGGTCGGTGCCTACACCGGAGTGTTTTCACGTGAGTTTAGCCGTGTTATAACTCACAAGACTACAACGTTCATTTCTAATGATTTTTTTTTTGTATGCACTTTATAAAGGTTTTAATTCTTAAGCACGTATTTAATTTGCATTCTTGAATTGAAGAAACTCATAACAAGTAATTTGCATATTAACAATGAACGCCAACGCCACCTATTCAGGCTGACCGTATATTTTTTGCCGTCACCCGTGGTCGCGAGAACAATGCGCGAAAGGACAAAGCTTTTATCGCCTGAATTTATCATACATTCAACTTAAGTTTAAGAGAAATCTGGAGAAAATCAAAATATAAATTATTGCGTACATATTCTGAAATTCGTTCCTTACGATAATTAAGGAAAACTCAATATGTCATTCAAATTAATAGCATATTGAATTTTCATTAATTATAAATGTTACATTTCATATTTTATTGAACATAGAATTCATAATGTGTCATTTTTATTATTATAAATTTAATATCAGAAGTGTTCATTAACCATAATTAAAATTTACTAATTGCAATTAAATTTTTCATTGAAAAAGCTTCTGTCAGCTTGTAATGAGTTTAATTATTGCGGTTAATTTTCAAAACAAACCTACAAATAATTGTACAATTAAAAAAGCGTAAACACAGAGACCATGGATGTCGATGGTCATTAGTGCAATAAGCCTCTTAAAAACAAACGACTACTTAATCAACACAACATCAGGTAAATATAGATTTTTATAGTAGAATTCAATAGAAATTAGAAATTATAAAAACGCTGTCCAATCAATTTTACCTTTATAAGACTGTAATCATAGACTTATTAAAACAGACATGTTTTTATCATTTATTTAAACACTAAAACTTTCCATAGACAATAAAAGACTTTTCAGCCAGTGAAATATTTACTCGTAAATATAATTTCTTATTACAATTTAATTCGACTATAGGTTGTTCATGTTCTCTTTTTAGTTTCATATCATTATTGAGACCAACAATTAAGATAAATAATGATAGAATAATCAACTTTAGCTGAGAGACTTCCACACGGAATTTCAAATTTATTATTAAAATATTTGGAAAAAATAATACATGTTATGATAGGGTTTTAAATATCTAATTACATAGTAAACATGTTAAATCTAGCGCCATACAAATATATGACTAGCTTAATAAGGTTCTTAATAAGGGCGAATACACATCCGTTCTTCACTCATGAATAGGAAACTTAGGAAGTTACGGCTTACATTATGTCGACACTTATGCACAGACACGCTAACAAGACACTATTATACCTGCAGTGAACTTCGTGACAGAAATTAATAATTTACATCTAGTTTTGGTAATTCACACTCCGCGGTTTGATTACGTTAGTAATTCCCTCCTTACTCTTGCTCATTGTCTTAGTCAACACATATTCGTCAATACAGTCTGTTATATCGGGTTTTCGGGAAATAAAAAAAACGCACGTAAAGATTCTTTCTCCGATCATGATTTGATACTAATTAGTCCATCTCTAAAGTTGCATCGCTTCGATTATGTTTTATTCGGATTTTAAACGAATAACTATATTATTTTATAATTAGTAAGTTTAACAACTAGATTGTGTTTATCTTTTTTTGTGTTAAATATAGTTGTACAAGGCGATCGCGGAGGTTAAAATATGTCTGAATCATACTGTTACTCAACACAGCGCTTGTGTACTTATTCATTGCAATTACTTCTAACGACACCCGAGAGACGAGATAGTGTGACCCGTTACACGAGCACCGACGCTGTGCCAATTTTACATACTCAATTATAACAACTTTAATGGAATTAATAAACGGAAAAGTCTGTGCCCTAAAAAAGTTTGCCATTTTATGTTATTTATACACGAAACTAAACTAGCGCAGTTAAAAGATAATTCCACTAGACTATCTGGTCGCGTACGGCACGTTAATTGCTTTCCACTAGGATCTAGCACTCGTAACTCTGTGCCAGGTTTTTTGCAGTTCAGTGCGCTTGCGGGAAAATTCCGCTCACTCTTTTTGTTCCTAGTTCGTGAACCACTGAAATACGTAAG
>LD688948.1:4500586-4516143 GCA_003118335.3 Papilio memnon
TTGCTGCCAACATCAAGGAAGCAAGATTGCCATGGTTTGTCATCATGTCATGTCATGTTGACATTTGCAATTAATAATTTGACAAATGTAAACAATGAAATATAGTTTTTATAATTTGACGCGGATGAAGCCGCACGGGAACAGCTAGTCTGTACTAAATTTGTAACATGTAATCCCTACTTCAAATGTACAGTTAGAGCCAATAAAGGCTAAACGTTCCTATAACTGGGCAGTAGCGAGAAAACTACTTTATTCCATGTTTGGTTTGCACTAATTTAGAAAGTTAGTAAATGAAATCTCTCTTTGTGTCCCTGGCTTTTAGCCCCCGTTCGGATTAACCTTGTTAAATAGCATTGTGTTAATTTCATATTTATTCAGGATGGTACCCGGAGATAAATTAAATGCTTTTCCCGTTGGCAGTTTAGTTATATTCCCAGCCAACTTGTAACAATGAATTCGCATTTTGCGCATTCGGTGCAGAAATTCCTCTTTATATTTAACTAGCTGTTACTCGCGACTTCGTCTGCGTGACATAAAACAAATGGTAATAAATATAGCCTATTTTACTCATTGATAACGAAGCTTTTTATTGCCGAAAGAATGAAATCGACCAAATAGTAATTGAGGTATTTCAATACATATAGAAATACAATTCACCTTATGATGTAATTTGTTTGTTACCTCTGAAATCTAAAGTGTCAAATATGGCTGAGTTGATAACTCATGACTTAATCACTTCATAACGAGTAAAGTAGATAAAAAAAAAATATTGTTACAACGGACATCGGAAGTTGTCACCATTGATATGATAATGTTTATGCGTATTGTATGCAATGTATGCATCATAATAATATTTGTGTTTGAACATTTAATTGATTTAGAACTGCAAAATATCATCACAGGATATGATAGAGTTTAATAAAAAAATCGTAGTCAATCACAAGACAAAAGTCAAATGTTTATAATAAAATGTAACTTGTAAATGCGAAAGATTTTATTGATAAATGGATTTTTACACAGGCTTTTAATTTTTTTTAATTCTTCGAATCCAAAGTCTCGGGTAAAAGCATTGCAAGATTATTTTCTACATAAGATAAAGAAAGGACATTTCTTGTAATTCCAGCGCGTGTAATCTATTTATATGTCCACAGAAATAAGGATAAATTAGATAGATGATGTGATAAATAAGGTGAGCTAATATTGTGTAACGTAATATGTTAGCGGGAATCATTACCTTTAGCTAATTGAGAGTTAATTACTAGCAGTATAACTTCGTAAAGAAAAAGAACACAGGGATGATTAAACTCTGACAAATGTAACAAAATACAGGACTATTATACAGGACTTGCCATTATTTGTATTTAATAATGCTAATAATATGATAAAACATTATCGAGATAGCTTCGACTAACATCTCAAGAAGCTCTCGCTAGACAGTTGGATTAAGGGCCCGATTCAAAAGACAGTTATTTTAGAAACCGCACGTATTGTGAGGAGGTTCCCGTCTGCAGCCCTGACCATTGGTTGCTTGAGTCATCGGATTCCGCAGCCGGTGCTCTACTTTTTAAATAATATGTTTTATATTTATTTATATTTTTACATAAATAATGTAAAATATATTATGTAGTAAATAAGCGAATAAAGATATATTAAAATGATAAAAGAATTTATGCATCGTAAACAGAGGCATAAATATTACTGTCATTATGTTTTATTCAAGTGACTTCTTTTAATTGAATCTAAAATAATATTATCTCCATTTAATATTGTTTGTCCATTATATTATTTATGATTATATTCATTAACATAATAACTGTTAATGTTTATTTTATTAAGAAATATTTTTAAAATATATTATATTTTATTGCACGATTCCATAAATTTTCACTGCAGATATTAAAAACACTGTTAATCCATGACTATTTTTAGTAACGGCATTTTAAAATTTATTTACAAAGTGGAATGTTTCATCATAAACTTTTTACATTTCAAGTCCTTTAGAACGTAAATGTCAACATGTTCAAAATAACATATCAAGTAATCGTTTCAGACGCTGTTTATACGAGCTAACGAGAACTCCGCAAAAAACCGAAAAACGTTTCGCAGGAAAAAGTTTTTACTCAACAATATTTTCATCTGCATATGAAAAGAATTATGTTAACATCAAACGAGACATCGTTAACATTGTCAATTAGGACCCAGTACAAATTTAGTACATTTCTAGTAATCGAACTTTTTAAAATATTATAACTATGACAAGATCAATGACGATAACTCTAACAAAAATAATATATGTCTATACTTTTTTTTAACATAATAAAGCGTAAACACACACTACTTCGTGGCATAGGATGTCAGTAATTACAGCATAATTTTGAATAATTCTTTCTTTAATAAAAACCCTACACTTAGGACACGCTTTACGCTATATATTTTCACCCTATTAAACTTGGGGGTAAAAAAATTGGAAAAAAAACCCTTCATAAGGGAAGGCACCATAAACTACTAGCTACCAACATCAAGGAAGCAAAATGGCCATGGTACGGTAATTGGTATCCAACGTCAAACGCCTCCGTTGTCATCTGTGCATTTGAATTTTGACATTTGTAATTGAGAATTTGACAAATGTAAACATTAAAATAAAGTTTTTATAATCTCACACGGATGAAGACGCACGGGAACAGCTAGTAAGGAGATAAAACTAAACACAATGATTTTTTTTTCTAAAATTTCAACGTAGCATGTAATCTTATTTCTCTTAAAAACGTTAATATTGACTTCAGCGTTCTGTGTTTTATCTGCGTGAATTACGATTCGAAATAGCCTGCTTTAAGATTAAGTGAAAACGGTAAAAGCTGATTACAAAGACTTCATAAAGCGATTGTAAAAGCGATAAAATCATGGAGACAAATATAAAGTCATTAGTGACAACAAAAGGCATCCGAGTCTAGCTAATGAAGAAGGACGTCTTGTTTAATTACCTTTTGCAATTTTTCTGCTTACTGCGCGAACGTATAAATTAAATTGTCAACAGTGGCTGGAATTCATTGTAATCAAATTTATTAATTTTTATGCTGAAATGTTTTGTATTACGTACCATTTTATTTGTTAATGTATATTTTTATCAGTAAGTTTTAAATTTGGTCTTGATCTGAATATGTTTTACTGTTTAGAGAAAAGGCGTTTTGCCGTTTCGATATTCAAATTTTATAAATAAAGAAGAAACACATTCTAGATGTCAGTAAAATGTAATGTAATTTTATTTTCCTACTCGAATTATGGTCAATAATTTTAGTCTAAATATCATCGTAAAGTTCGATATCTATCGATGTCGGTAATTTCAATACGAGTATTGACTTAGTTTTAATATTGGCACTAACAAAGCTATTATTCTGTATGATAGAATTAATTCATGCATGATAAGATAGGATGCAAATATTGACAAAGCATATTTGAATATTCATTATTAAAACACTAATGTGAAACGTATATTTGATTGAAATTATTTAATACGTAAAAACATATTTAAATACAATAACTATAGGCGTTTATAAGGTTATCGCCAGTGGAAAGAATTTAGTACACAAAGAAACAACTGTAAAAACTTACAAATTATGATTACATATAATCATGCGGGAAAATATTTAATTATATTTTTTTAAGAAACAAATAACAGACAATTGATAACCTTTTGGAAGCATTAAAGGTTAAGTTCAAATTGCTTTAAACAGTGTCACTGTTCAGGAAAAATATTTTGGTTGAGGGGAATATTACGTTGCAATAGGAAACCCGTTGACCGCGGACGCAGTGACTTATGGTACATTACATTTGATATCAGACTGAGGAAATTCGGTCATTTATTGCAATATTTACGATCGCGACGTACGCCCCTGGTAATAAATAAGTAACGACACCAACACGCAACTTTGTTAATAAAAATGTTATTAAGAAAGATAAGTTAATTCCTCATCATCTGTCCCTCTAAATCAATACATACTTCTCTTAGTCTGACTGTACTTATTACCTTTACACACGTAAATTATTTAAAGTCCCCTACATCAGAAAGCAATTATTATTTGTGTTGCAAAATAGAATTAAGTTATATTTTTTAAATTGACAGATGATTTGCTGTTAATAAGTTGATTTGATTGAATCCTTCACCTCTTGATCTTCAAAAGACTTTCGGTTTTAAATCGATCATTGACTTGAATATATTACGATTAATTCAATTTTCAAATTCCAATAATTTTTCTAATCTACGAAGTTCAAACTTTTTAATTTATTTTTTTCTTTCAGAGAGAATTATCAAATGATCTTAACATATTAAAATATTTAACTAGTTCACAAATACACACAACTGTACAGTAGATATGTATAGATACAACTCGCTTATCTTCCAGGCTATTGTCGCTTTCTGACACGGAGAACTTGACCTGGTTCGGCTATTCTAATTCCGTTGTCCATTTTAATTGCCCCCATTTAATTGTTTCACTAACTTCTTAACTGTCTTTTAATTGTACTGTCTATGTACTATTTGTCGTAAGACTACACCTAATCCAAATGAATTTTGCTTCGGTTCTAACCCAATCTATTGGGTTTAGTCTGTCACAAGGAATTACCTTTTTGTGTCAGAACTTGTAACATTTTTTAATTAAAATAGGTATTGTTTTGCAACCACATGTTTGTTTACTGTCATTCATTGTAAATTTTTGCAGTAAACAGATTAAAGAGTTTGCCCCCATAAACTTTTCCAATATTTTTTTCATCAACATTGTCAACTTCTGAGGCCATATCAAGTCGGAAAACAAACAATATTTTGTTCGCCGTGCACAAGTTTCTAGAACTCATTTCCATTCGAGAGCGTGTTGCGAAAAAAATATTGGCTTTCAAAAGTTAGCATTCGTCAGGAGTTATTATTTCTTTCCAGTTCAATTGTCCTGGCGTTCTGTCTTCGTTAGAGATGTCGCTTTCCATTAGCGACGGAATATTTACAATACGGACTCTTAAAATTCTGTCCGACTTCTTAATAATTTGAGTTTATGAATAACATTACAATGCGCTTATCGAATGAAAATAAGAAATTATGTAATGTACTAAACATTTATTATGTCATGTGATAATAGTACATAATAATTCAAAGTTAAACTTTGTCTTCTTGTCATAAAATTGTTATTATTTTATATATTCTAAAATTGGCAGTCTAAAACTAAAACCACGCTTAGACAGAGCGTAACAAGCGCTTAGTGTTTGGAGCACATTATATAAGTTCATAGCATGTACTCTTTCATAACTGGGTCGTGCGTATCCGGAGGGTACAACCGATAGTGTTATTGTCGTCAATGGTGCATTAAACTGTTGCATTACGTATAAATATGTATTCATACATAGTCGATACAATAGTCATGTTATATTTGTACCCGAGGGCATACGTCCCATTGTAATCTATACCCTAAATTTTTTAATTCAATTATCATTCGATTTGATTGTTTTTATAATCAGCCAGTTTTATTATTAAAAACTAGTAAACATGTTAATGGAGTTGAACAAAAGTGGGCCTTTTTCGAAATTCAACTAACAGGAAAACATTTATACAAAAAAGATGAAACACGGAAAGAGAAACAAGAAACTCATTTTTTTCGGAACCGCCATTTTGTTTTAAATTGATTTTTAAAATGTTCTTTTATTCTGTGGATTTACTTAAAAAATACAATTTTGGTTTAGACGTAATCATGTTTGAAAAGGATACGAACAGGAAGGAGGAGGAGGAGCTCGCGGAGAATATGAAGGAAATTAAAATAAAAACTTAAAATGAAAATGAAATGAAAATTGATATATAAAAGGGAAAATTATAAACTGTTTGCTTATAATAATTAAACCTAGCAACCACTGCAAGATTTATTGAAGAATGCAAGATTATTTACAAAAAAAAGAATAAAATTTAATCCTTATGTTCTAATTTTAAAATTCTATAAAAAAAAAGTAAAAATATATCAAAAAGGTTTATTGCATCGCCAACAATGTTATTGTACTTTTTACTAAAGAACTAAGTTTGAAATCAGACGATGTCTTCGTCATATGAAACAGATAAATACCGATAAAGCTAATTTGTTATGATATAATTAAGTACGCATTTGAGTGAAATATTAGTTTATGTTTGCATTAATAAGATCTTATCCCAAATGTTTATAATTATATTAAATACGAGTATAATTGTATGATAATTAAATTTAATGTCTGTCGAGAACTTTTATCATAATGTTAACATTATTGCAGTACTAATATGCAATCATTTAAATATTACAATACAGTTAAGATGATACAAAGTAATACTTTGTTTTTTAATTATTTCAATACAAAGTAATCAAGTTAATAAAATAATATCTCAAAGCAGTGTAGTATTTTTTCTTGACGATTAATCAACTGGAACCCTTCTCTTACAAGACTTCGGACAATAGCTTTTACCGAAAAAATTGCAGTGCGAAATCAATATGAGGCTGGTAATCCCGACCGGTGACGTCATTGTAGACATATTAATGGTCCTCAATCTTCCCCGAGCACTAAGCAAACGGGACCAAGTCGCAACGCTGACAGTTTTATGGATAAACTTTCAAGTGTTTTTCTAGAAGTGACACGCTGTGTTGTCTCGAAAGGAGATTAAAAATTTGTTGTGATGTTTATTTAAAAAAAAACTGACTAAAAATTTAATATATAAGTAGATATTGACTTCTTGGCTAACTCAATTAATCAGTAACGAAGGTATTCCCAAATAATTAAGAAAAGGGTACTTTTGCTTTGATGCTACAAGGTGATATAAATCTGATGGAGGTTCTTGAAAAATATTGTGTCTGTCATTTAACTCATTGTTATGGCAATTATCTTTAAATATAGCTAAAATTTTAATTTTAAGTCCACTATTTATATTTTTTATGAAATTTTCTATTGACAAATCTAGAGCACTTATATCTATGGTCCCATCGTATTGAAGCTTTTTTTATCTGAAACGCAAACTTGGAGCAATTTCATACCGAATGAAAATTTCTAGTGCCGTGCAATTTTGACCTTTAAGTGACGCTTGTGTTGCGGACTTCCGGATTATATTTCCGTGTCGGAGTCAGTATTCTATAACAAATTAACGAGAGAGTCAGTCATGTGTCAGTATGTCTGGGCTCATTGCTTCTGAGCGACGTAACACTTATATGTATCTCGTTTACTGCCGTCTATTACCGCAGCTTTGATAAATACAAACATTTCCTGTCGAGTGAACGTGCAATTTGTGTCAAGATAACCGAGAGGTTCATCTTGTGAATTAAGATTCATGTAAGATTAATGTTTACTAAATAAAACGTTCTCTCACTGCTTTGAAGGTTTGGATTACGTAATTTAGAATGTCTCTTGATTAAAAGATTGTCTCTTGATAAAAAACAATTGAATATTTATATTATCGAGAAACTGATGTTGGTTAGGTGTGTTTTGTCGAAAACGATTTGTTTTAATACCTACGAGCAAGTGACCACCGATGCAATCAAACTCGCCACAAGCAAGCAACTTTAGGAGCAAGGCTACTAAAACTAACACCGTCTAGACACGTTTTCGATGGACTTTAATGTGACAAACATGCAAAATAATCATACATATAAGTACTTCATTTAAAATTAAAATGGTAATAATGTCTGCACCGCGTTCAAAATAAATGGAAAAGCATTATGAAAATATAGTGCTCTTAAATTTAAGTGTTAAAGTCAGAATGTCACCAACAAAGTTAAGTCGTAAAATAGTTTTCCATCGAGGAGACATTCTACATAATTTCCTTCTCCGTCGCGGCGTCTATTATATTATTTGCAACTATGTGCATAGAGTCTCCGGTTACTGCTTTAGGTAGAAGTGCATTGCCCCTGTCTAGAGATGAAAATCTCAGAATTTCTACGTTGTTTGCAAATTTCCTTAGATTAAATTTGTTAAAAAAAGCTTGTAACGTTATGTACAGCGAAAAATATAAATAAAACTTGATTGAAAAGTGTACATTTTTACTAGAAATAATTTCGTATGTTACACTTTAGATAATTTTATTAATTCTTACGCACATTTATTCTATTTTCAACATGGCACTTTAGCCGCGAACAAAAACTAACCTAACCTTAGCTAAACCTTTAACTTAATCCTTGCAATAACAAAACAAATAAGTATTTTAAAAATACAATAAAATAATAATAAAAATCATTAACTTTAAAGTTCAACGGCCGAGAATCTGATGCAACAGTCGTCTGAGCAGCATAAGAAAATTGCAGCTTTGCAAAGCTTTCGGAAAGTTGCGCGTGCGACGTAAATGTACACCATTCCCTGGCGCAAACTGTAATTTACGCTTGACGATTATATTCTGATGCAATTCCTCATTGCGAACCAATCATTTCATATTTTACTTTTTCTTTTTAAATGACGCAATTACCTTCCATTTTACATTAAAATAGTTTATGCATTTTGAGTTTTCGTAGTGTTTAGAACGTTGACAAGAACAGCGTAAAACTCCAGTTGTAAAAAAATCATCAACATTCATGGAAATTCCCAGTTATTCCTATTCATAATCGTGAATTTTTGTCTGCGAAAAAAATTCGATTCGGATCCCCAATAAGCTGAGTGAAAAGGGTAGTGCGGAGTTGACAAAATATTGATATTTCCTTCCATTACAGTTCGGCCAAAAGCTAAGCTTAACAGTCTGTTTCTCTCTAACTTCTGAACATTATTCAATGATACATTCTATTAGATCTAACATGTAAACAATGAACGATCGATTTCCACACAGAGAGTGTTGGTGTAACAGCGACCCCTTTTCAACGAAAATCACATTTTCTTTCACAAGTCTGCTGCTGCTGGCTGGGTGACATTCATGGCGGGGTTTAGTGACTTCCGAAGTAGCAGGTTATCAGACGCGGGGGAGGATTCGGGGGCGAGGGAGGATGGAGGGAAAGCTGGATGCTGGTGGATAGCCGCCCCCACATTCGCGGCCCGTCTCTCGGTGCGATCGGTCGCGTTCCGCGTTTAAAATATCGACGTGTATTCGTATTACGCGACTCTTTATTTACCAATTCCTACTGATTGGTAATTTTCTTTTCGCTGAAGGTTTGTTGTGGTTTATGGTGTGTCAATGTGATTTGTATATAACCAGTTGTAAATTTAAATAGGATCTGTTTGGCTTATCGCATATAGTTTCCTTTGTCTTGTCTTGTTTGAATTTTTAATTATAATCAAAAATTGATTAATAAGCTATTTTTTATAAAACTAAAACATTTCCACTATTTTGTATATGTAAGTACGAATTTATGATAAAGAAACTCGGAAGACAGCATAAATATGTGATTTATTTATTTTTAAATTGTGTACGTATTTTTGTAAACAGTTTTTAATACTGCATAATCACTTAATTCTTAGTTTTTACGTAGAACGACGCCAACAACACGAACAATGAAATAAAACAACTGAACATAAGAGTGAACGCACAAAACGGGATAATGCGGACTCCATAGATTTATTGTTTAAAAAACACAGGCACTTCATTGCCTGTAATTCCGATAATCCCTTTAGTTTAAAAACCACCCAATAAATTGCCGGGAATTTTTCAAGCGGTGAGCACTTTGTATTGATTTATTCGTTGACAAAGCCAATACCTGATGTTAATGGTCGAATTCACCCTTGTTAATGAGAATTTAGTATTAATTACGGTGAAACAACGTCCAATATCGTAGCAAATTATGAGTTGTTCTACGAAATTTCTGGAATCTCTTTGATGTCTATATTATGAATGAAATAATGCCATGTCTGGATATAAATCAAATATTACGTTATTTAATATAATACGTGCGAAAGCATTATTACGAAAGTATTATCTATATCAATACTAATATTATAAAATGGAAAGATTTGTATTTTTGTATGTATTGAAATAACTCAAAAAGTATTGGACCGATTTTAAAAATTCTTTCACCGTTAGAAAGGTAATTTATCTGTGAGTAACATAGGTTATATTTTTTAATTTCACGCGGGCGAAGTCGCGAGCAACAGCTAGTGAGTTATAAAATTAAAGTAACATTGTTCCTGACTTTGTTTCATTTGTCTCTGAGATAAATTGTTTTTTCTTTATTAGTTTAAATAATAATTGTATTATTTTATTATAGTACAAAATACAATTGTGGTTTGTTGTTAATACATACAAGTATATTCAATATCAAAACTTAATAGTCAATTTTAAAACTCCAATTTCTTCCAATGTTTTAAGCTGAATCAGTTAGTTAATTCATGCTATAGTATATATTGGTATTTTTACCTTAAAAAGAAAATGAAGAACCTGTGGAATTTATTATAAAGCGTTTTTTTTATTTCGACGTTAGTTAGTTTTGACGTTGAGTATACATAGTTAAAGTGAATAGCTATAAAAGAGACTTGTTTTTCCCAATTATAGAAATGATTAATTGGTATATAAAAGACGTTTTGTTTAGTGAATCCGTAACACTAAGTACACTCTCTCAGAAGCTATGTAAAGCACACTAGTATACTTGCTCTACTCTACTTGTTGGGCAACGCAATCTTGTCTCTTAGAACCATAAAAACTCCGCGCTTTCAATCCGGACCCTCGACAAGTTTCTAGGTGAATAACTTGGCTACACTCGTGATAATTAAACAAACTAAATACAGAAATATTTTTCTATAATTAATATATATTTATAAGATATGTCAACGTGTCTCTAGGATTACGTTGAATAAAAATATTTATTTCCAGAGAAATGTTTTTTTATTAAAATTATAGTAATTACTATTTTTATTTGGAATTGACACTGGTTTTACTACGTACGTAAGACACTGGCCCAATCCGCTGAGGGAGAGCCATAAACAAGAAATAGAATAGAATAGAAGGCACTTAGCTTTTCTTTCCTAGGTTTCGAAGTGACGGGTAAAAGGCAAAATAAAATTAAAATATTTTAAGTATGCTGATCAATTTTAACTGCAACTCTACTAATATATCATAAATATTGACACGTATTTCTTCGTGGGGAGTGCTTCGCGGAAATATGCGCACCAAGCCTTACAAGGATTTCCAACTTTCTTAATACGTTCCCGATTTCAACTTGACTATATCTCACCACGACGCTACTTGAATAACAATAACAGAAAATATTTTTAATTACTTATAATTACATTAAAATATTTCAGGACATAGTTTGGTTTTAACGGTATTTTTTTTAATCTGGTCAACCAACTGTATCAATACAGTTTTACCCAATTGCTATTAATTATTATAACCTGAATAACGACAAATTCTAGATGTATAGACTCAGTATTTTGCTGAAAGGTTTATTAGGTCAAAAATTAAATAAATATTATTATTCTTAAAATCGCTATCACATATTTGAACAATCCTGTATATTAAAGAAGAATACATTCTCGTTTTCAAAAGCTAAAACTGATAGAAATTCTTATTTGTATGTATTTTTAAATATTTTTTTAAGGGTAAAAATTCACACGAGATTCATGTTCTAGATCATATTGAATGCAAATGTAATTCATGAACTCATTTACATGCGAAGCGTTGAATATTGGCCGGCACACTGGCCTTTGACCCACATTAATGTGTCATTTGTTAGGATACTCTTATCGTATGTAATTAATTATTACTTCTATTATTATAAACATAATGATAGCTTGATCGAATTTTGTATTTGCTAAATACACACAAATGCACATACAGAAACATTAAATGTTTGTTCGATTCAAAAACTTACATAAAAATCATTAGGTACTTGTGTTATAAAATTATCTAAATTAAAACACTAACAATTTATACATAAAGCACTTTAAGATTGATATTTCAAAGACTAGAAATATTCGCCTTATAAAGTCGTGGTATAAAATTTTGCCGCAAATTTCCTGCAAATCGGGCGTAACGTCGGGAGTGATTGGTGTGAATTTGACGGGGGGCTGTTAATTATATGGCTGTCGGTGTTCGGAGGCGAAGCGAGCTACTTGCGGCGCGAACCGAAATTAAGACTCATGCCTCGTTTGCCACACGCCTCGTAAAAACGAAATTTAGACGTTACTTGAAGGATCACTTTCAGAAATATCTTTATGTGCCAGCAACAGTAACGTGGTATATTACAATTATTCATTTCTATAGACTTGTCTAGATTTAGCGAATTCTCTTTTTCTGTCCTAATTCATTGTTAAAAATAAAATAAACCCGTGAAAAGCATAAAACCATTTTATTAACTCTTCATTTACCATACAAAACGCAACATTGGTAATCTCTAGAACGTTCTGTCGGTACCCTTTGAGGTTGTGAAACTTTCTCGGTGTAGCCTATCCCTCATGCAACATCTGTAGCCTTTTCCTGCTAAATTGCTTTTCAAGTAGAATACAATAATATGTATTAAATTATTTCGTTTATTAATTACAATGTTACTGTAGGTTACATAAAACCATCAACGTAAGGAGTAAGCTACCCAAAGTGTTGGCACTTTAAAAAAACATTAATGCGACAGACGTGAACCTTTTTCGATATTACGTGTCTAATCCCGAAACCAGGTTTTTTCGGGACTCTCACGTAGGACGACGGATTTACGCAGACTGCTTATCGATTATGTGTCCCGAAATTTCGCGCGATACGAAGATTATAATAGGATTATTAAAAATTGAATTTGTTAAAAGGATGTTGTAAAAATAGACTCGCGAGATGGTATATCGTAAAATAACGTTCAACATGCTTCGATAACATTAGTATTATAGATATTGTTACTAACGCTGGTATCGAAGTGAAACTAATAAGGCCAGGCATAGATTTTTAACCCTGGTCGACATCCGAAGCATCCACTCAATGAAACTTCCCCCATTTGACGCCCATTGAGAAGTTTACACTTTTTGAAACGAGTTTTTCAGTTTAACTCCCAGTCCCATTTAACATCGTTTAATTTAAAATTAGGGCGAAGTTAGCTCTTAAAAGTTTAACGAGAAATCTTATACTGTAATAATACTGAGAGCGCTTACATTAATTATTTAAATGCTAAATTAAGCGAAGTGGATTGGATCGTACATAATATATGATGTTTACATAGTATATAATCAATCAGCACTTAACCAACGTGACCTGAATTAACATGTAATCTCCCACATAAAACTATTTAACATACCAGTACCACGTAATTGAGCTCTGCGAACCGCATTCGGTAAATTGCACTACGCAACCTAACTAAAGTTTAAGGATCACAGCACTGAATTACAAACAAAGTCTTATTTCTCAACAATGAAATTAACCGAGTACTAAACACAGGATTTTTTATTAATTTTTCATTAATTTTTCAACTGTAAATATGAAATGACTAGCTGTTCCCGTACGGCTTCATCCACGTGAAAATATAAAAACTTTATTTTATTGTTTACATTTGTCAAATTATCAATTTCTAATGTCAAAATGACATGACATGATGACAAACCATGGCAATCTTACTTCCTTGATGTTGGCAGTTTGTAGCGTATGGTCCCTTTCCCACATTAGGGTTTTTATCCAATTTATTTACCCCCTAAGTTTAATAGCGTGAAAATATATACCCTAAAGCGTGACGTAAGTGTAGTATAAGACGTAGCTATTCAAAAATATGCTGTAATTAATTGTAAAATAGTGTGTGTTCACGCTTTATTATATTAGTATAGATTGATGCCATCTTATAAAACCCATTATTTCACATGCGTCAAGTGAAATCGATCAATCAAACTTAAGAAAACAATTACATATATTGGTTTTTAGATAAAAATATACATATGGCATTTTCTAGAATTACCCATTTACAGATAAATAAATCTCAAAAAAATTACTCCAGAAAAAAAAACTTTTTTCAATTTCATTTCCAAGCGTGTGCAGAGTTTAACTTGGGGTCTGTACAACAATGGAACGAGAGATAAATTAATTAATCATGATCAAATCTATCTTGCTTAATCTCGAACCCGTTTGACCGACCGTCCTTTGAAGACTCGTGCAGCCTACGAACGGTCTAATTTCGTAACCAATCCATTTTATACATTTACCTATTCTAGTTGAGATATGGTATTGATGTAACCTCTTTTTTATCGCGTCACGTCCGCTCTGAATTTACCCAGAGAATATTCCACTCAAGTTTTACTCTTTGGTAAATTAGCTTCATTGCCATTACAAATGAAGTCAGTATAGATAAAGCTAACTCAAGACTTTAACTACATATTTTATACTGAAAGTCGGTACCTGAAGTTATTTATAAGATTCTATCCAATACGAAATCAAGGACTGTGCGTTGCTTAAATAATAATTAGCGATCTACCTGATTTAAATATCGCTTTATTAACGGCCGGTTTTCCAGCTGCATTTAACCATTCGTTACTGTTTTTGGTTAGATAACTACATGAAATGCGTTTCCGAACTGCGTAACTTTAGTATTCCTCCATCGAAACTTAGGTCAATCTAACAGTGATGAACAATGAACAACTAGGTAACGATAAAATAAATGAAAACTTCAGAAACCCAACATAAGTCACATAAATAGTTAATTGGTTATATACAAATCAAAGTGTATTGATAAATTCAAATTTTATATAAAACGTGATATCAAATCAAAACTATTTTATCCAGAACTGCCGATGTAGCCAGTTTAAAAATCATTGTAAGAAAAAATACAAAGATGAAGTATTGGTGGCTACTGTGCGTCCTGGCGAGCTGTCTACTGGATGCAGACGCTTCTATATATGACGACGATTATGATACTTACACCAGGAATTATGACTACAAAACTGCAGGTGAGTTACAATGTTCGATTTATAAGTTTTTCTGACACACTCAGGGTCGTGTCACTAAGGAAGTCATTAATACGAGAAATCGAATTTGGTTCTCAAAAGAATTATTTTGGTTCTTACCTTACTTGTTACTTTACTTAGGGCTTGTCCCTCCACTGGCTGATAGAGGCTCAGATAGCTTAAAAGTGACGTCACTATCAGATAGAGCACCAAAATCCGATACTTCCATCACATATTTTATACGTTGGATTGTTATCTGACAATTTACAAGAATTGTGGGATAGGCCTTTAATGTTATAAATGCGAAAGAATCCACTGTTTAGATGGAGATGTTTGTTAGAGTTTGTAGCCTTAACTGCTGAATGGATCTTCATGAAATTTGGCTTAGATGTAGAGGTTAGTCTGGAAGAACGTATAGGCTATTGGCTTTTTTTTAATTCCACGCGGAGAGATTCGCGGGCGAAAACTATTTTATGATAAAAATAACTTATCTAGTTAAAAGAAATTCTTTTTTCCCTTCATAAAACGTTGAACTGAGATGTTTTATCGTTGCACCAATTGGATTTTCACAATTACATTTATCTTTCGCTTGGAGCGAAGCGTCCTTTCAAATTAAGTTTGCAACGAGAAACGAGTAGTCGTCAACAATAGATGAGATTTCCAATAGCAAGATACGTATGTATAGAACTGTTCGGGACGTACCACGTCCGCCTAGACTTCGTAGACTGACTTTCCGTTCACATTTGTTTACTGTTCCC
>LD688948.1:4523971-4541143 GCA_003118335.3 Papilio memnon
TAGAGGCAACTTTAGAACTTGCCTTGTATAGAAGTTCGGATGTTAAAAACATAGTAAGGAATTTCTATGACGAAAAGAATAGTAATTACGTAAAGATAACTAGTTAACCCGTTTTTCTGTTTAGAGAAGGAATTTAATTAAACAGAAATACTCTCGCCAGACACGAGACTGGTGAGAGTTAGTTTTTAAACTTTTCTTTTATTTAAGTATCTTAGGAGTCGCTTAGTAAATTATTAAAGCTTCGTATTATTACATTTTAAAGTATTATTAACTTATATTATTAAAAACCGTTGAAAATACGTTTTTGTTGAAGTTTGCGGTTTTTCTTTTACGTTTACTCGTAAAACTTTTAAACGATATTTTAGGCGCTTTAGTATTTTTTCATTAACGTCAACGATATTAGTAACTTACGTTATTTATTCATTACTTTCGTTCTTTGAACTTAAGTTTGTGTTTGCGTTTATATTTTAATATCATATGAACCATGGTAATAATTTTAGTACTACAAGAATTGTACCTATAACTTAGGATATCCAATATTTTATACCATATCTCATAAAACTCAGCTTGTACAGTTCTACATATACCCTATATGTGTGTATATTGCATACGATAGCGTCTGGAAACGAAATCCTCTCGGGGAACTGTGTCTCTTGTCGTTTAAATTTTAAAGTGGTGTACATATTGTTAGTTTCTATGTCGTCTTTTTTGTTAAAGCAAGATCATTCTATATTCAAAAATTGCAAACTGTTTGAAATAAAAAAAAAACCATCACTTGATATGAATTAAGGTTTCATTTATTAAGCATGTGTTAAGAGTTTGATATGTTCTTTAGTTAATTAGCTGTATTTAAACACAACTTAGGGAACAATGAGATGAATTCGAATTGATACAACTTATGGTAGACCAGACATACAAGAGATCGATATTTTTAAGTTATTACAAGATGATAATCAAAGACACCGTGAGGGATTCTTTTTAATCTGGCTGATTTTGAAGAGATTGGTTTAGCAGTAAGATATTGTCTAGTATTATAAGAATAAAACTTTATGGTTGCTCGTGGTAACCTGATTGAGTGATGTAGACCCACTGCGCGTAAAGCAAATCGGGCGTTATCAAGAACCTCCATAAATTTTACATGGCTCTGTAATTACTGATGTTGAATGCATTAACTAGATGAGACATGTCGCGCGGACGAGTTTACTTGTGGGAACGGCAAATGCATCCAGCAGAGGTGGGTGTGCGACGGAGACGACGACTGCAGTGACGGCAGCGATGAAGCTAAATGCCCGGCGCCTACATGCCAGCCGCACGCGCACTTCTCCTGCGATGATGGTCACTGTATCTCCGCTAGGTGGCGCTGCGATAGAGATATCGATTGCCCCGACGGCAGTGATGAAGCGGTAAGCCATATCTCTCTGTCACTTTCAACTCGACGTTAACCCTAGTTTTTAATCGCAGCGAGTAACTTGACACATGCAAATGTCAAATTCCAAAATAATTTTGTCAGCATTTTCTGTGCAGTGTTGTACCTATGATACCGATTTTGTAAACCGTAACTTTGACATTTACGTTTTAAAGAAATTTTACAATATTTCACGATAACTTTTTAAGTATACGAGAGAGATTGATTTTATTTGTTTTTCCGGTAGTGGCAAATCTCGGTACATTACGAGTACTATTAAAGAAGTTCAAAAAGCTGGCAACACTCGAAATGGCATTTTACTCGCTAGGATAAAAAACAGACGGTAGTTCAAACTAACATATCGGTTTTAATGATTTGTAAACTATGTCTATCAAAATTAAGCTAACATTTTATTATTGTTTTTTAAAAGCAAAAGTACACATTCAATAACCGTGTTAATTAAACTAAAGCTCTGTAAATGGATACCTTTGAGCGTCGCTACAATAATCAATGTAAATGTTTGTATATGTATAGCATATTATTTACTCATGAACAACTGTGTACCGATGACATAACATACAACTTCAATCAATTACTGATCACGTATCAATAACACATGGTAAATGAAGTTAGAATAGCTAATGCATATATAACTATTGCTATCTTCTACCAATACATCGCCTTAGTTAAAGCAATTCCTGTAAATGAACTTTTAATTTGATTATTGCATCTTTTGCAACAAATCCAAAGCTTATATTAACGGATACGCATTACTAATTGATGTCACAGGAAGTTTAATAATGATATAACGGCTCTATCAAACATATACATACAATACCTTCCTAAAACCTTTGTATGTGTATTAATTGAATTTATTTTTCAATTTTCCAGGGTTGTCCAACATCACCTAAGGTGATTTCCCCCTGCGTGTCAACGGAGTTCCAGTGCCACGACCGCGTGACATGCGTGCACAAGACATGGGTGTGTGACGGAGACCGCGACTGCCCCGACGGCGGGGACGAGGCGCCGGAAATCTGCAGAGGCAATGTCACTTGCCGCATCGATCAGTTCCAGTGTAAAGACCACAGCTGCATACCCGGCGCACTGTACTGCAATGGAGAGAAAGACTGCCCCGATGGAAGCGATGAGCTGAATTGCAGTAAGTTATTTTTTTGTACATGTACATTTAAATGGATATAGTCGAATAAATAGAAAAAGGGTTTTTTTCCTACACCTAAAAAGAGCCCACTGTTAACAATATTCTTATATGGATAAAAGACACTATAAGAAATTAAACGTGAAGCTTCACGCTAAGCTTATTTAAGCTTAAAATATTGTTAACAGTGTCTTTTTAGTAATAATCTAATTTTCCGAGAATTTGGAGAAATGTCATTTTTCTATTTATTCGACATAAGTATATATTTTTAAAGAAAAAAACAAAAACCGGTTTCTATGACTATTGCGTATTTTAAGTTGATATGCTTCATTATGTTTTTGATTATTAAGCTAGTATGTAAGAGATAGGCTTAGATAACGTTAGTGATTAGTATTGAAACGTAGGAATAAGGAAGGAAGGAAGACAATACAATAACGAACATGTTATAAAACCGATTCTTTCCAACTTTCAGCGCGCCCTAAGCCGATATGCGACAGTAAGACGGAGTTCGACTGTGGCGGCGGTATGTGCATCCCGCTATCGAAGGTGTGCGACAAGAAACCCGATTGCCCCAACTTCGAGGACGAGCCGCGGGACCGTTGCGGTGCCAACGAATGCGCGACCAACAATGGCGGCTGCACGCAGCGCTGCGTCGACACACCTGTCGGATACTACTGCGACTGTGATAAAGGATACAAGTTAATCGACAATCGCACGTGTGAAGGTGATTTTATTTTACAGTACCTTTTACTTTAATTTATAGATTTTTTCACTAACGAAATGTTAGTAACAAACATAAAAGTAAACGAAATACAGTCTACCAAACGAAGTAAAGCAATAAGTGTTAGGCATTGCGCTTTGCGAAGTTTACTAACTTCATATTCTTTATTTACAGATATCGACGAGTGCCTAGACCCGGGTTCCTGTTCTCAAGTGTGCAGCAACGAGAAGGGTACTTTCAAGTGCGAGTGCTACTCGGGCTACGCACGCGACCCGCGCGACCGCACGCGCTGCAAGGCCACTGAAGGCCATCCCTCGCTGCTGTTCGCGCGTCGCTTCGACATCCGCAAGATCAGCCTCGATCATCACGAGATGGTCGCTATCGTGAACGACACTAAGTCCGCAACAGCTTTAGATTATGTGTTCCGCACAGGAATGATATTCTGGAGCGATGTCACCGACGAAAAGATATACAAGTAAGTACCTGTAACCCGATCACGCAATATACCTACTGTTTTGTGACATTTTTCTCAAAATAACAAATTGGAAACAACCGGTGAAGGGACAAGGACAATCTTACTAATATTATAATTGCGAAAGTTTAGATGGATGATGGATGGATGCTTGTTCGAGTTTTTAGCCTAAATGGCTGAACGGATCTTGATGAAATTTGAAATTAACGTAGAGGATAGTCTGGAAGAACACATAGGCTACTCACATTTGTTCTTTTAATTCCACGCGGACGGAGTCGCTGGCGATAGCTAGTCATTAATAATGCATGGCTATAACCATTAAGTTCGCCACTTGGACTGAAGGGTTTACTTCACTTAAGTGGATTAAAGGTCAATTCATTGTCTTCCGTAGAGCTCCTATCGACGAGGGCAGTCTTCGTACAGTAGTGATCGGCGACCAGCTGATAACGTCAGACGGGCTGGCGGTCGACTGGATCTACAACCACCTGTACTGGACGGACACCGGCAAGAACCACATCGAGCTCTCAGACCTACAGGGCAACATGCGGAAGATACTCATCAGGGATAGTCTGGAGGAGCCAAGGGCGATCGCCCTCAATCCCCTCGACGGGTGAGATTTCAATTAAATATTAGTAACGTAAAAATTATTATTTAAGCTGTTATTTCAATGACAAACTAAAATATGTTGCTAAACAAAAGACGCAACAGCACTACGGAAATGTTAGTGTTTTTGTACAAAATGTCGAACAGTTCAGACACAATCGCATATCACAGGATTAATAAAGTTCCAAGTTGGGCACGCTTCGTATAAATTCGTTTATTCATGAACCTTTTATGCAGCTCACAAATAGGGTTGCCATCTTGGGAATTTTCCTGGTTTCCACAGTACATATTTGGACAACGGGTTTTGTATCGATGTATCCGGCTTCATAATTAGTATTGTGAGAGATGTTTGTTTTCTATCATCTTATTGACCAGAATTGGTCACTGGTCTTCGTTTTTATCATTCGCAGAGTGTCGGGTTTACTTTAATAGAAAGTTGGCAACCCTACTCGCAAACAAAATTGTTGTTTTGTGCGTGACACGCTGCTTGCTGATTGTATTAATAAGAAAAGTTTGTTTTCCTGTTACCGCGTTGTTAGTAACACATTTCTACTATACTTGTTTAGTTAACATTTAGTTGAAGGAAATATGTTTGTAAAGAATTTCTTATTATTTCTTTTTCTGTTTATTCTTATATCTCTATACATGAAAGGACTTGAGGGTTTATCACGAATATCCGTGTGAACGATTTTATAACGTCATCGACAAATACAGTGTTAAGACTGAATATTGGCAAAAGAAATCACTAACTTAAGGCGAACACGATGGCACATTAACTAGTAGTGAAAAATCGTGTATTTTAAACCATAAAGATCGACGTTTTAAATATGCAAATTATGTTTTTCATAACATTACGTACGACGCTATATTTTTAATGTGACGTACAGTTAAAATGCGCTGCTGAGATAAAAACTGATCGATGTAAAAGGTCGTCGCTTACGCATGTTCATGAAAACATTAATGAATTATTAAAATCCCATTATCATTTACTATATTTTTTGTAACCTTGATTTTTTTGTTTTTTTCCTTATCGTTCACGTAACTTAAAAATATCACTTACCGGAAAAGACGTCAACTAAACTCCGAAAAACGTCTATGTACCGTAATATTGGTTGTGCCCAATATTTTCAAAACAATTTTAACGTAAGAACCAGGATATAAAAGCTGATACAACTAGTAATATCTTAAGCCGGAATTAAAAATATGTGTATTTGAATATTATTGTGATTCAAAAGCCATGATTTATTTCTATTAATCTGTTTAACAGATGGATGTACTGGACGGACTGGGGTCAGAACCCGAAGATCGAGCGCGCGGGTATGGACGGCTCGCATCGACAGACCATCGTGTCCTATGACGTCAAATGGCCCAACGGTCTAACGCTGGATCTCGTCAGGAAACGGGTATATTGGGTATGTACTCAATACTTTTATTAAAGTATTTATAGCTAAAACAAATTAGAGTCAAACTCCCTGGTAGACACATGCAAAAGCTAAGATGAAAAAACCTAAAAGTTGACCAATTAGGATTGTCTCCGTGTCCATGAAATTCCATTGCCTCCTCTCATATTATGCATAGAAATAATTCTAGTACCTGTATGTTTGTTATTGATAGTTTAAGATTATTTGTTACTTTCATAGGTGGATGCTAAAATGAACACGATATCATCTTGTAACTACGACGGCACCGCGCGGCGCCTCATCCTGTACTCAACTGATGTACTGCGACACCCCTTCTCTATCACCACCTTCGAGGACTGGGTTTACTGGACCGACTGGGACAAGACTGCGGTCTTCCGCGCCAACAAGTTTAATGGGAAAAACGTTGAACCGATCACTTCGACCCACACGGTAACTATCACAGGCATTTTCTGCTTACAAGGCGACTGACCGCTCACAAAATTTGTGAATTTTGTGTTTGGAAAATTTTCTTTTTTTATTATTTAAAGCGAAGCTCTTTTATAGTAACACATCATCATTGTTACAATGAAATGTTAGGTTTTATATTTCACTTGTATGACCCATTTCAACTATTTAGCAGGAATGTCATTTAAGCCTGATTATAGTGATGACTCAGTCTGCTTTGAATTAATCATCCAAGTTTAACCCATAACAAAATGGTAGGGAACTAATTCATTAGCAGTGAGAGTCCGATGACGTCACCATGGCTTGCTACTACCAAAAGAAGTGTTTACAGAGTGATGTTGATAGATCGAACTTACATAAACATTTCCTTGTAAGTTCCACCTCGATATAGTGACAATGCCAATCATAGAGCAGTCTAACAAAGCTAGAAAGAGTTGAAAGAGACACTAAATGGGGCTCGTTTACTGACTTGGTTCGTCTTTTTTATCTAGCTGCAGAACCCGATGGTGATCCACGTGTACCACCCATACCGGCAACCGGATGGTGTGAACCACTGCGCGGCGGTGAACGGGCACTGCTCCCATCTGTGCTTGCCCGCGCCGCAGCTGGGCCCCGCCGCGCCGCGCGTCGCCTGCGCCTGCCCCAACGGCCTACGCCTGCTACCAGACAACCAGATGTGCGTCGAGGACAGTAAGTTAACATTACTTTTTATTGGTGTATCTAAGTTAAGTGACCACCGTTTTCCATATATCAGCAATACTAGAACTGCAGACTACCACTACAATAGGTGGTTATGACTCTTCGGCAGTACTGATATAGAACTTTTTGGTTCTAATAAATATTGTCTTTCTTTAAGTGCGTAATGGAAGTTTAGTTTTTTACATGTTTTTATGGAATCTAACACATATAAAACACTGATATAAAAATATTTTAATAATGTTTAAAGTGTATCCTTACAATTTTTTTCGGTTATTTTTAAGAGGACTTGTCCTTTAATGTAACCAAATAAATATATTTCAAGAGCATATATTTCAGATAAAAAAATAATTTCATTAAACATTGTGTTTGTTACTAGTTCTCAAATATCAACTGTAATATAACTGCAACATGACGACTCGATAAATAGATCAGCAGACAGACCACCCGGCTACAAGTCGCCGAAGCAATAGTTGTTACAAAAATAATTAGCTATTTGAAATAACAGCTCCGACGTTCTCATTACTACATCTATTTTAAACCCTGCATAGATCGTACTCGCCCAAACATTTTAAAAAATGTGTCATATCATAAAAAACTTCCGGTTTTAAATACATATGATAAACGCTTCCAATCATGAAATTATAGTTCTCTTGGTGAACAATTCATGAAGCAATAAACGAAATAATTTCAAGTATGTTCTCTCGATAAACGCATGATATAACAATCAATAAGTACATTCTGAGAACATCTTGCTATAATAGGCTCACAATTGAGAGGGGTCAATAAAGAAGACATTAATTGTCGACGTTGTAGGGCGATGTACTTAGTGACGGACAGATTCAATATTCCTTTCACAAAAGTACCGCTCGCATTCCTTTGCGATTAAAACTACATTCTACTGACAATTAGTCATAGGTAAAACACGAAGCGATTAGCTAATGTAACTTAATATGTTAAGGTACGGTTAAATTTTTAATATCTACTTAAGTACTTACTTATCTACAAAACGAATAGGCAAGATTTATCTCAAACATTCCAGTGGTTTCGTTGCACATTTGTCTTTGCTCAAACTTGTATTTTTAAAAAGATTTCACTTTTGACAGTACCCAGAAATAGATATAAAAGGCATTTCTATATTTTTAGATACAGCACCCGATGAGCCAAAGAAACGGTAGCTTGTTTCTCGAATATTCTTTTCTTTCTGTTTTATTTTAATTACGAATCGATATTAGCTTTTTATACTGGGGTTCAAAATCATTCCTTTAGTTACTGGCAGTTGATCCATTATCGTTTAGACGCAGTTGGAATAAATAAGATATCATCAATAACGTAAATTGTTATTGCGACAAAATTATCCTTTTATGGACGGAACAATGCAGCAACCTGTCATAGACTAATTACAAAAACCGTAAGACCTTTGAACTTAGAAGAATATAAATCTGTTTTGACGTAGGTTATGTAAATTCTATTCAATTTGTAAACTATTAAACATTTGTATTCAGTATAAATATTTGTTTTCTGTTTTAGATTTTAAATGTATTCAAAGAGTATTTCACGCATTTTTAAATCTATTCTGTCAGTCTGTAGGAACTTAATGTCAAAATTAGGCGTATAAAAATGCATGTTAAACCGCCATTGCAGTGAGCCTGCTAGCCTTGGGGGTCCATCGACCCTCCACTTCCACGTAATGACATCGACGTATTACCTGAAGTTTATTATTAACTACCTTTTACATCCCAGGTACATTGAATGTAATAATTAACTTTTCAATGCGCACAAACTATACATGATGGTAGCCTTTTTTCTCATTACTTTGCAAAATTGCAAGTGAAATTGTCACTGTAAATTAAACTTATGAAAAAATAGTCATTGTAAGCGAATCTATGTTCTGAGACTTAAAAGCTGAGAGGGATTATCCTATAGCAGTTGTCACAAAATACAATGCGTCTATAGACCACTAATTGGTGGAATTGTAAACTCCCTTAAAGAGATTTATATAGACAACTTAATTATCATATATAGACTATATCATTCCTCATATTAATTTAAAGATTCAATATTTTTCATATATGTTGCGTATTGTTCCATTACATCAAGGCCGCGGGTGTTCGTAAAAATACCACTGTTTGATTAGTCGATTGCGTGAGGAACACGTCAGCCTATGACATCACATCGTACGATATTTTCATCGTCACAACTAAAACTAGTGTGAACACTACGTTCTAAACATACCTGATTGGACGACTTGTCGGCTTAACTATAAACGATGTCTAGGAATCATTAGTCATTGTTTATTACTACGATTGCAGCATATACTTACCTACTTTGTATCGCGTGTTTGTCGAATGTTGAATGCTGATATAGTAATTGAGTATTGCAGATAACGCGCGTAGTGTGTACGTACAACATATCAACATTACGTTCATATTAAAACTTGTATTTATCGTCCAGACAGACAACAGACATTTCTCGGTCGTTATTTTATATTTACAAATAAACCACACAGACTTAATGAACTCGAATCGTTTTATAATATTTACCTATTATATAACAGTATATAATGCTCACTAGAATTGTCCGTCTCATATGAGGGAATCGTTACATCGTTAGGAATCCACAACATACTCAGAAGTTACAAAAAGAACAATTTTACCCACATTGCTTTCGACCAATAACGTGCAGTTGTAGACTGTAAGGTGACGTGACGTCACATCACGCCACCTTTCGTTAGTCAATAGGCGCGCGATCCGGCTCGCCGCTCTCGGCGTCGAGTAGGTGTGACCTCGCTTGCATGTAAAACTTAGAAACAATTGTGTTATAGGTGGGACTCAATAACTGTATACAATTGAAAATAATGATTCTATCATCGACATGTGAGAAAGATAACAATTTTTATTAAAAATTTATAAAAAAAAATATCTTATTTAAGCACGTCACAAATACACGTAAATATTTTAAAACATAGTTAGTATCACATTTAAGTAATCTTTGTAAACAAACGTTAATTTAATATTTAGAAAATAGCATATTTATTTAGTAACACAGACGAATATTGCGTAAACGCATTAGACGCAAAGCGCGTGCCGTATCGCGCACGGTTAAATTGACAGCCGGGGAATGGTCGTAGTCGAGTTGGGGACGTCATTGGCGAATAGCGCTCGGCGTGAGCTTGTGGTGTGTCTGTCATTCAGTTTCTCTTCGTGGCTTGATACAGACGTGTACAATTTAAGTCAGTTGATAAATTCCTGTGATCGTCTATTCACCCTAATACTTGTAAACAATACCGAAGATCAAGGACAATTATAAAAGTTGTTTATAATAAAATCTACAGATGCAATAAAACCAGATGTGGAGGTGCATAAATCGAGAAATGGTTCAAATGAACCAATAGTTATTCACGAAAAACCTGTAACCAGTGAGTATTCAATAACCATTATCCATATTTAATCAGTTAAACGTTTTCTTTTCCCGAGTTATTAAAAATAATGTGGATTCGATTCAATGTTGCGGTGACCGTGATTTTATTTTTTTTGGAATAGAAAAGTGAAAGTTTTTTTATATTTTTCAAAGTAAGGTATCGTGAAAAAAATAAGGTGTCACCTCAATTTTGGACGTGGGTGCTTCACGGAATGGGTTGATACTTGAATCATTTCATATTGATAAGATCGTGGCATCATGCATCTACATACTCTTACAATACAACTTGGGTAACCGGCTTTAAACATAACCTCACCTGTCATCTACTAACATGTACAATGTGAATGTGCTATCAATATCTGTGTGTCTTCAATTCGGGAAACATTGATTTGCAGGGCATGCCAAGTTCCTAGTTAACAAATTGATGACTTATAATTTTGAAAGGGGACCATTAAACGGCACGTCTATCACATATGGTGAATTTACAAAGAGAAGGGTTAGGCCTTCTCTTGAAGTTGGGACGTGCCATCGGAGAAGTAATAGACTCCACGGAGGAGCCGGACGCGGAGGAACCTACGCCCACTACTGACGCTAATTCCGAGCCAATGAAGGCGTATTGGGAGAGCGATAAGACGGAATTAAAAAATAAAAATCAACCATTAATTGACCTCTACTTGAAAGGGGTCGCTCTGGAGAGGATTCCAGATGCAACCGAGGAGCCCATTAAAGAATTTCATTACAATTTGGAAAGACTGAGGCAATACTTGCCAGATGTGATAGTTAATAATATTAAGGGTAAAGTATTAACAATTATTAATTTTATTTAAGTAAAAAAAGAAGACATACAGATTCATTGAGAACTGCATGCATTAACTGTTGTAAATAAACTACTAACACGGTAAATGTGAATGTTGTAATTTTCGAAATCTTTATAACGTAATAAGCCTAGCTTTCAAAAATAAATTCGAAGTCAGAGCCGCGAGAAATATATTAGTCATTATCTGACATCAGTTTGATGAAGTTGTCACGCTTTGGGAGTTTCATTCATGCAATTGTGTTCCTGGTTACATGCATTGTATTTGCCTTAATATATTCTACCATTTACACACTGCCATATTTCACAAATGTACTGTTACAATTTTTTAAGGACACAACTTATATTTCTATATTGCCGTATTATTCTCATCTTTTCTTATACCTACCCCTACCTCTTCAACATTTTCTTCTAAATTCTCATATAAAATGCAAATTATACTAAACATTTTTTTCCTTACCTACCGTCTTAAATGTATCTTTTACTCACGCGCCTATAGCGATAAATCAAAGCGTTTATAAAAACGTAAATAAACCTCAATTTCAAATATCATTATTCATAGAAACGAGGACTTAATTAAAAAAAAATTACCGTTCAATACTTCCTAAATTAGATAGTTAATTAGTAAATTATTTGTATGTAACAATAGCACTTTACTTGGCAACAAGACATCGCGTTGAAGGCCGCGGTACATATTTGCATCTTTTCTGAAGTCGCGGTGAAATAATAGAATCAGTTCCCGCATATTTCATATACTTAAATAAAAGAAACGAAATCCTTCTATTGTATTCCATCATTACTTCTGCGAATTATACTTTAGGTTTAAACAATACAACTAAATATACATTAAAAGTTTTTCTTCAACGTACTAACATTTTCTAGAACTAAACACGTTTCCTAATTACATAAAATCTAACGTTTGTAATTTGATATTAATAAAGATTATCTTGCCTGTGTGTTTATTTCTGTCGCTTTATAACCAACAATATGTGTGTTATTTTGTTAATAATGGTGATGGTCAAGTGTTTGTTTAACTTCACTAAAAACAAAGTTTTTGTACATGAAAACTAATCTAATATGCAAACATACTCCAAACATTAGCTTGCAAAAATGTAACTATCGTATTAATTATAAGGAGAAATCAAATACCCCAATGATTAGTTTAAGAAGTGTACAATATTAAATTTGAATATCTTTAGTAAAACTGCAGTTATATGACTTGGCATATCATTTGGCAGTGGGACCTTATATGATGTACAAAAATTGGTATAGTCAGGAAATCTGTCCCTCTGTAATATACAAATTGATATGAATACACATTATTGATATCATGTATATTAGCAATTTTATTTTATTTTAACAGCTGTACCTGAAACTCCAAAGACCAACACAGGAATCTCATCGAGCGGGCGCGACGCGGGCGTCGTCGCCGGCATTGTGATAGCAGTGATAACAGGAGTTGTTGTACTTGCTGCATTGGTAAGTTGCATTATTACTCTACTACAACTCCTATTTTTATTACTAAATTTAGTAACCCCACAACTGTATTACCCACCATCGTGCATTAGCTTTAGGAATTCCGCAGACCCTAGGCGGTCCACCTGGACCCACAATCACTGATCTGTTATGACGTAACAATACTGTTCTAGTTTAATTATGTGTTCAAAGAAAACGAACAATGTTAGGAACGTAAAAATGTATGGAGTGACATACTAAAATCACTAGTGAAAAAGTTACAGGATTATTGTCATATTTCGACTACTAGGCAATTACCAGTTATTTATAGGTCTGCTAAAATAGCATCGTTCTATTTTACACGTGACATTTACTACTGTTACTGTTTCCATCCGGGAAGTTGTCAGTTAAAATTCGTGATAAAATTCTCATTCTATAATAGTATAGGAAAAATTATTAGTAACAGGAAATAACGTTAATTCTATTTTAGAGAACCTAAATTTAGGAATAGACATTTTAATTAATACCTTTTTACACAAGTTCTTTTTACACGGTCTTTATCACGTGTCCTAGGGGATTTCCTAACCAATGTGACATGGGTTTTCTCATAATGGGAAACATGCTTATGAATGAATTATGTACATAATTACAATAAACCCATTAATGTCAATACAATACCTATAAAGCATCTATAACGTACTCGGGTTATCGAAAGTGATAATTTTTCATAGTAGTACAATAAAACAACTGAACTAACAAATAGTATGACGTCCAAAAATATTCAGTACACGCATAGTTGCATTCGATTTCGACTCGTCCTTGTTCCAAACTTGATGGAGGCGAACTGACAATCAAACTCCTGTTTACGAGGTCAACTTCTTGAATTTACTGAGCTATAAATCATGGCTGTTCCCTTAACAAGCGATCATTAATTCGCTACGGAAAGATTGTGGAAAAATATGTAATCAAGTAATTATAAATGATTAATTAGCAATAACAAATATTCCAGCAACTCTTATCATTATACATGTCATTGATGATTGAAACGCCTCTCTGTTTAATCTGATAGCTTATCAGTAATGAATCAATTGCTTCAATTATCTTAATTGGACATTAATTTATTTCGATTTTCGCAATTCGTCATCAAGGCAATTGCGGATTAAGAGCGAGACTCGGCTTTAGATAATGTCAAAACATCGATTATGAAACGGAATTTGTTTACGAATCCTACAGACAGTACATTTACCATAAATGTAGTTTTTTTTAACAAGAAACTATTTTTGAAAAGTATATAATAAAGTTTTTAATTCGATTTTCAAATTAAAGACGTTAAAAGAACAAGTTACAGTGGTTTTTATTTGTTTTATTTTCAGATAATTGTTGTAATGTACCGTCACTACATGCACCGCAACGTTACATCGATGAACTTCGACAACCCGGTGTACAGGAAGACAACGGAGAACCAATTCGCTCTGGAGCAGAATGGCTACGCGCCGGGCAGCAAGCTCTACCCCAGCACCGTCGGCGAAGAGGTAAGAGCGCTCACCGCTATGGAGTGCACACTCAACATACAAAACAGTCTTAGATAAGTTTTCAATCATTTTCTAACAATGTTAAGATGTTTTAGATAAACCCTTTATTAATTTTTACCTCTAAAATAGTATATCAATTTTAATTAATACAAAACAAAATCAGACGTATTGTATATAAAATTTCTATAGGATAACAGTAAGGTCTGCCTAAGACGTTTTAAACTGGATTTAGAGTTATATTTGTTAGGGATCGTTTTAAGAACATAGATTATTTTCGTTTAGTGTATAAGTATTGTGGCGAAATGAATGTGCCAACATTTTTACCGTATCAGTATTAAATGATAGTTGCCAAATTGTAATAAAATTTAGTGTAATGCTGTAAATAATTCCCTTTGGATGTTGATTTTGTCAATTGCGATTGTTGTCATGTTTTACTGCGATTTTTTTATATTTCACGCATATCCATGCGAGTTTTAATGGTAAGTATAATTTCGACAATTAATGTAGATTTTTACTCATAGAACTATGCATAAACTTAACTAATAACCAAGTTTAACCAATAAGTGGGAAAAAATCTTTCATTTTAAATTGTAAAGGCGTTTGTACATTGTTGAAGAGTCGTGGTGGAATAAAATTGTGACCTCATTAACAGATTAAGAAATAACACAATAAGACTAATTTTGTTTTTTTTCTTCCCAGGCACAAGAACCTCTTAATACTCCCGGTACAAACGAGTATGTATAGTGCAAGATCTAGCACACAGTTTATTATAATATCGTTAAATGTGAAAAGAAAACAAAGGACATGTTGCTGGAAATGTGATTGAACCAGTGAACGGAACATACCAATGTTGTATAGTGCTTAACCCAAAACAAATAGCGTTTAGTGTAAGAAAATAAGACAGCTAGATTAAGTTATCTGTGGAGTGGCGCCACTGTCGCTATTTGAATTTCAATACTAACTGCTTTAGTTTCATTTCTCGCCACTTTACAGATAAACAGAATTGATTGTCGTAATGGATTTCAAAATGGCGACCATTTCGCTGTCATCTGATATTTCAGTTGGATATACGTACAATTGATCTTAGCTTTGATATCGCACATTTCGGTAGATGTGATATTCTCATTTTTTAGACTGTGAATAGTTGGTAGAAAATTAATGGCAGTTATAATGCTTTATTTAAATTAATTATACAACTTTTGTATTCAATTTTAGTTGTGTTGAATCGAAATAATTTATGAATTCGAATATTTTGTATTCATTGTAGATAAAATGTACTTATTAGATGAAATTTAATTGATTATACACAGAAATATATCGGCGGATGTATTATACACTTAAATTATGTAGAAAAAAATTATATTTATTTCACTGTGTTCGCTTGTATTATTTATTTAAAATTTTGTTTTAAATTGGCTTATGAATGTTAGAGGTAGACTGCGATGTAATAATTTCGTGTGCCAAATTTTATGCGCCATCAAATTGATGTCTTGTTAAAATTATTCTTGTAGATTTGTGGTAGTATAAGAGAAGATATGCGCAAATTGTATTTATTTGAGTATACTTTTAAAGAGATATATATACTACAGTTTTAAATGTTTATATATTTTATGTAAAGGTTGTGTTATGCTATCCAACAATATATTTACTATGTTCTATTTGTAACGGTTGCTTTTGAATTGGAATGTAATTTAATCGAGCAAAATCCTGCCAAATCCTTTATCTAAATAAATTCGATAACAATTACTATATACATTTAATACTTGATGCACATTTCATACGATATACGTAGCTCTAAGTGTCGTCACTCAAATATTGTGTAAATATTATCAATAAAATAATTATGTAAAACGTGTTACGCAGTTTTTTTACTTCAATATACCTAAATCCTTCTAATATTATAAATGCGAATGTTTAGATGGATGGATGTTTGCAATTTGTAGCCTTAACTGCTGAACAGATTTCTGTGTAATTTTCCATAGATAGTCAGTATGAAAGAACACATAGGCTACTTACTTTATTTTAAATTCCACGCGGACGGAAACGCGGGCGACAGCTAGTAACTAATAAAGTGGTGCGATGAACCATTATCCAAATTATTAAATACGAGCTGTTGCCCACGACCTCGTCCGTGTGGAATTTAAAAGTTCAAAACTTACGTTCGCCCCTTTTTTCAACCTATTACCTAAAGTATTATCTTACTCGTAGTAGTAATCTACATAATAACAGAAATCTACTGATGCCAGATTCCGAATTTCTAGGCCCGGTAGTTTGTGAGTTGATTTTTCGGTTACCTTTATTGTTTGTGTTCGCGTAATCTTCTAAACTACTTGTCCAATTTAAATGCTGTAAAGGACAATTTTATTCTACATTAAATTCTCCTGACAACAAACGTATTTATTTGGATAAGGATTAATTTTGAAACCAATAAAACAACGACGTAAATAGCATGCGAATTTTAATTCATTTTTTAAACAAAAAAGTGATTCGTGTAAGAAAACCGTTAAAGATAGATATATGCTATCGCGGAGTTTTCTGTAGAACTTTTTGAGATCTACAATTCTTTCATACACCATTTTTATATACCTCTAACGGTTTAAGCAGCGTAAGCTGAGAAAAGTTAAAACTTAGTGATTTTGTAACGCTGGGGTCCAGAAATACGCTGTTTATTAATAGTTCCTCAATATTATTAATAGTAAAATATAGCCTATGTTACTCACAGATAAATAACCTTTCTAATAGTGAAAGAATTTTTATGGATGTTGACTATCGTAGAGGATGTCATCAGACTATCGTAGAGGATGATGACTATCGTAGAGGATGATGACTATCGTAGAGGATGATGACTATCGTAGAGGATGATGACTATCGCAGAGGATGATGACTATAGTAGAGGATGATGACTATCGTAGAGGATGAAGACTATCGTAGAGGACGATGACTATCGTAGATGATGATGACTATCGTAGAGGATGAAGACTATCGTAGAGGATGAAGACTATCGTAGAGGATGATGACTATCGTAGAGGATGA
>LD688948.1:4541237-4553416 GCA_003118335.3 Papilio memnon
ATGACTATCGTAGAGGACGATGACTATCGTAGAGGATGATGACTATCGTAGAGTATGAGACTATCGTAGAGGACGATGACTATTGTAGAGGACGATGACTATTGTAGAGGACGATGACTATCGTAGAGGATGATGACTATCGTAGAGGATGATGACTATCGTAGAGGATGATGACTATCGTAGCCAAACTTCATCGAGATCGATTCAGCAGTTTAGGCTAGAAACTCTAACACCTATCCATCCATCCATCTAAACTAGCTTTTATTTAGTAAGAGAATGTATGGAAGAAATTAATAGTTGCCTGATGCTAAGAGATCAGTGTCTATAAGGAATATAAATATGTAAGAAATAAAAACACAATTTTCTCACTCACTCTTTAATAAATAAATCGAGAGAAAACAATTAGGTATATTTGTTAACAAGCCAAACTACCTAACAAAAATTGTATGCACAGCACATTGGTCCTATATGGGAAAAATCATATCCATTCTTTGTCTTATTGTAATTATTATAATAGCTATCAAGAACTTCATAAGTAGTTCGTTTTATTTGAAAGTCTTAAAACTAAAGTCCACAATATACAAATTTGAAACAATTAACTAATTACTACAAAGCTTGCAATTTTCTACAAAACTACTTAATTATAAAATAGTCAAAAAATGCCCGACATTATTTTTTTTCTTTTCAGAATAAATACTTACAAAAAACTTTGGAAATGTTACGACAATACTAAAGTACAATATTATTTTATACCTTAAAGCCCGTATTTAAGAAATTTACTTGATCCATTTTATGTAAAATCACAGTAGTCAACAATTTATTGCTTGTTTCATTATTCAGGTCTAACACTAACAATAAATAGGATAAGTATATTCGAAACGTGTCTGACATCACCCAGGTTAAGTAAATTATTTCGCGAACACAGTACAGTACTAAAACCTTTCCATATACAAATTTCATCACTTACTGAGATGTTTCCCATTGGGGTTTTTTTTCAATAAGACTGAACAAATCCTTAAGATAAATCGGTCAATAGAAAAAATCTTATTAGACCGATTAACCCAATAGAAAAAAACACCTTAGTAAATTAAACTTGACCCAATTTAAAGAACACTTCTATAAATTTTAAAAACAATTCAAGCCCAAAATTCTCTGAATCTACGATCTCCATTTATCAAAGTTATATTTTAAATTCCGTTAAAACTGCTATAAACCGAATATAGCAATGTTCTTTTGTATCAATATATTAAAATAGTTCTGTTGATACAAATTAGTTTTGTACTGTCAAAGTACATATAAGTGTTAGGTACTATTTGTGTAATCGCTTACTTCATTGATTCTGGATTTCTTCACATGAGGACTTTGGTTTACCGATTCGATAGAATCAGATTTCACTTGCAATTTCTGATATGATTCATATTGCTTAATAATATGTTTCTTGTAAACAACAAATGTATTGGAGTTAATATGTCGACGTGCGTGGTAGAACATCTGATCGAAGTGATGTAAATTATGTCTGTAAAAAAAGTCTTTGTAATACTGTTGTATCTTTCCCCTTTAGTACAAGTATATGGCCTTTTAGTAAAAGAACTTGACAGTGCTTAAATATATTTTAGCTTAAACATACATCCAGCTGTACAGTGACTTGGGGCGAATTTGTGACAAATTAATTAAAACATTATCCATAGGCTTGTAAAATGCATCTTGACCAATTTATACTAATATAATAAAGCGTAAACACACACTTCTTTGTTGCCTAAGATGTCAGCAATTACAGCATATTTTTGAATAATTCTTTTTTTAATAAAAAGTCCTACTCTCACATACGTCACGCTTTAGGCCATATATTTTAACGCTATTAAACTTAGGGGTAAATATTTTGGATAAAAACCCTAATGTGGGAAAGAGACCATAAGTTGCTGCCAACATCAAGACATTTGCAATTGATAATTTGACAAATGTAAACAATAAAAAAAGTTTTTATAATTTCGTGCGGATGTAGCCGCACGGGAACAGCTAGTAAATGATAAGGTACGTATATCATAAGCAGTGTTGATGTCCATGACATCAATCAGCTGTGGTTAAGAGTTAAAACACATGTTTAACTAAATAGCATCTAATATATTTTTGGGGTAATAGAATGTTCAGTTTAATATATAATAGCAATAACTATTATAGTTCCAAAACTATGAAACAAAAATGTAAAGGTAAGTAATAAAATGTTTAAAAAAAACAATAGTCAAATATTACTTACATGGTGAGCAACACGGAGGCCAACATTTCCCTGGTGTTTAGAAGATGGCGGATGTACGCGCGAGTGTGCTTCTTACATGATAAACATTCACAGCCACACAATATCGGGACAAACTCATCTTTGTAACTGTAAACAATTTTTTTTTAATCAGCAACACAACTAAACTAGTTTAAATCATCACCAAACAAACTTCGTCACTTTAAATGATTAAAATTAAAGTCAATTTGCATTAAAAAGTTCCAAAAATGTATTTGATAGTGTTGGCGATGCAATAATCCTTTTTGGTTTTATATTTTATATTTTTACTTTTTTTTATAAATTCGAAATTAGAACGTAAGTTTTTAAATTTTATTCTTTTTTGAAAATATTTGTTAATCTTGATTAAATTCGTAACACGTTTGCTAGGCTGTTTCTTTTATATTTTTCCTCTTTTTATTTTCATTTTCATTTTTAATTCTTTATTCTCCGCGAGGTCCTCCTCCGCCTTCCTGTGCGTCTTTTTCAGATAGGTAAAATGTAACTGATTATGGTTGATGAATGACATGAAACCATAAGAAAAACTGCAAGTATAGCCTAGCCAGATATATAAAAATCCCTTGCCATATTGCTTTCTTTGGGCACAATTGAAATTGAATGTTGTAAATAAGAGTAGAATTTTTATGTACTTGTTAAATGTATTAAATTATAATAACTTACCATTCATCATTAAGGTCAAGTAAATAGGGATTAACATTATCTTTGGTCACATCAAAGTTAAGTGTCAAAGCGTAGCCTAAGTTCGCCAGTTTAACGGCATATGAATTGTCAAATAAATCCCAACCACATTCTACCGCAGTTAATATGACAGCGGGGTTCCAACATCCTTCAACAATATGTAACAGTTCTTTCGGTATAGCATCCTGAAAAAAAATGGAAGATGTAAAAAATCCTCGCAACTTCTTTAATATGGATTCTTTTTTTTAAGAGGAAACTTTTTGTAAAGAAAAGTTTTCAGATCTTTGAAAAAATATTTTATTTAGAAAATTACACAACTCACCCCAACCCTTTTAAATATTTCAGCTAATGGTTGCAATTGATCCATTGAAAATTCTTCACTTCCATCAGCCAAGCCTGAAAGAGCCACTCCACCAAGAACATCTTTATAGTTCAAAATATTTTCTATACTTATATCACATTTCTTTGGTATTCCAGTGCCAACTACAACACCTGGAAAATTAATATCGATTTAAAAGTATTAGTTCAAAAAATCCCCTTACTATCACTATGCCTAACTCTAAATTCCGTTAAAATTTTGACATCCGGATTGTAAGCAGCACTTATAGTGTTTGAGATTCGTTTAATTACTGCCATACTCAATTTTGGTCACTAAGTATTACATTTCTGATACTAAATGTACACTTATTGCTCCCTTAACACCTTAGGCGGCATGTGTATCTTTTTGTCACACAGTGTCTAGATCACTATTCAAAAGTATACATATTTTTGTATTTAGTAAACGCGCCATGTATCCTTTAGGAATACGTTTACTATACATTTATTATAACAAAATGAAAGCCCTGGCCTGGCGCATTTTTCCGATGTAAATGGTCTGGGAATTGGTGAACACATTCCAACAAAAAAAAAATTGTTTTTTTAAACGCTCACTTAGGGTCTGGCCCTGAGGGTGTTAATGGCTACAAGAAATGCAATACGAAAAATTGGTGCAAAAAGCCACTCTTTATTGAAAACTGTTTTATGGTCTACATACCTATGAGACAACTCTTCTGCAGCTCTTTGGATTCTTTATATCTCTTCACACACACATGCAACATATTCCCAGTTCTTTCGATCGATTTTAATATTCTTTTGGAGCCGTCAGCAAGTGATGTACGACCATCTGCAATCGCCAAAATTATGTCTGGTTTGAACACTTCCATTAGATCCATATATCTGTAATTATTTTTGTTTGAACTGGACATTAAAACTTAACTAGTATTAATTCACGTTTTAAACTCTATTTCAACTGTAAACAATGTTTTAATTCACCTAACTCTTAAAGTTCCTAATTAGTGCAGGTGAACATTAGCAAAGATTGCATTGCAGTTGGAGAGATTAAGGTGTACAGTCAGCTTCAAAAATATGTATACATTTACATTACTTGAGACTTGTATAGGCATTTGATTTCAAAGACATCTATACACATATTTGTCATTAGCTTACATACAGTCTGATTCATGCTTTATATTTTAAATCATATACAAGTTTCTCGAGTTTTGTTAACTTATACATATTTGTGCACCTGACTGTACCCCACTCCCATATCTCTTTACATTTTTTTTAATAATATGACAATAGCAAATGAGCAAGTGGCAACCTAAATCCGCCATAATGGCAAAGCAACTTCTGCCCACATACATCTGCAGACGCATTTCCTATCATTAATCAACAGGGAGGAGATGCACATGAGAGATATTTTTTCTATATGTCTCATCCACCGTCAAATCCATCCTTTCCTATTAAAAAAGGGTGGAAAAGGACGTAAGTTAGTCCTCTGGTACCGCACTCATCAGATGAATATGGTGCCAATGGTTAAAATGCTTTATTGCATAAATAAATATATAAATCACCTGTCAGCTGTCAACATTTTCTTTCCATGCTTCGTCCACAATGGTACCTTGTCATTTTCAAAATGACCCGATGGTGTTATTTCATTCATATTTTGTAAAGCAACACATGTAAAATGGTCCTGTAAGCCTGCAAATTTGGCTAAACCTTCACCTTGAGCTTTCAGACCATGTTCTAAATGTATTGAATTAGATAAAGGCACCCACAAAAGATGTGGTTTAGGAAACACTTTGGATAACACTTCAGCTGTCAGATGTACCACACTGCCACCCTGAAATTAGTTAATAATTTGTTAATATCTACCTTTGTTAGATCTACCTGAATGTCAGCAACATTCCATAGAGAAATCATTAATAATGTTATATTATTTTATTGATCAACACTATAATATTACACAAAATGAGAATAAGGGAAGCATAACAGGTTATTTTATTAAGTAAGAATATTTTAAGCCTACGCTAAAATTGAAATACAGATTACGAAATTACGGACAAAACAAGAAAGAATAAATACTTATGGCAGATTTTATATGAAGCTATGGTATTCTATAGTATATTTTACCACCAATTATAATTTTAGCTACTATAGATTCTGTTTAAAGTTTGACGTTGACTAATATTATAAACATGCTCTTGCGCACCATTTAGTTATATGCTAAAACAAATTCAATGCATTGGAGGCTATGTACCTCTCAGTTCGTAAATACTATTGGTTAGAATAAAACACATTCATAAATTCATAAACATATTACCGAATTAAAAAAAAAAACTGTACCTGTGTAAGTAAGGCCGCTGTCGGAGTTTCTATCACAGCCGATGTCTTTTTGAGGAACTCCGTTAACATTCCCACACGTTCACAGCCAGTGCTTGAGTTTTTTATGATAAATCTCATTTTAGAAGTTTATACAGTATTACGTGAAGTTAGAATTGATTGTACTTGTACCCGCGCTTCAAATAACCTAAATAAATCACAGCAGAAGATCAAACGATAACTGTCAACTGTCAAGGTGATAATCACAGATAAATAACCTATACTTTTGATGTCATAGATAAAATTATATTTTTAATGTTCATTAATATAATCCCAGTTTTATTTTTTTTACATTTAAAATAGCAACAAAATGTTTACATAAATGGAATTTGTGTTTCTTATGATAAAATAATTTACACTGAAATTGTTATTCCTTTCATAGCTTTAAAATATTGACATAACATTATCAGTATTTTTGTCTGAATGTTACAGCATCAGCAGTAGGAGCCCATGGAAAGAAACACCAATCGTTTACATTTGTGACTTTCCATGCTTTACATATTATTTAAATACTAAATTATTCCAACCTCGTATGCTTTAATGTGATTTATGGGAGATGTGTTAAAACTTTCTATTCAAAGTTTGCCTTCGCAATTTTGATAAACTCTGGAACTTTGCGTACTGTTTCTACAGTCATTGTATTAAATAATCTAACGGCTTTAGTATGTTCTAAATAATACAAATATTTTATGTTCCCAGTCCTAGTAATGTTATCTTTTCCTTTTTTTCTACCAAAAAAAAGAAACAATTAAAATGTGTTGTACCAAGTAAAACAAAGGTTTACAATCTACAGATAGTTTAATCACAGTAATTGATGTTTAATTAACGAATATCAATTACAGTCGGAATCAAAGAACTAGAATACAGTTTAATTTATGACCGGCAAATGTTTAACAAACCGAGATTTACTAAGGTATATTAGAAAAGTACCTTGGTAAAGCTCGGCTAGAATAATTGTACAGTGTAGAGATGGCGACACAGACGATTGCATAGCGTACATCTAAGCGTATACTTGGTAAAGACAAGACCACAATTTTTTTTTTTATAAAAAAATGCCATTATCGTTAGCTTTTTATACACTTAAGTAGCTAGGTATGTATTAGGTACAGCATGTGAAAGTTTTATACTTGAAAAGATAAATTGCAGTTAATTTAACCCTTTTAGAATTCTATCGTACTTCTTTATGTGTTCCTTTAATTGGATATAAACGTTTTGCTGCTGTTAATGACAAGTCAAAGGAATTTCTTTGTAGTTAGAATCTATGTAAAGAATTATTTTGTCGCGGCGAGTATACACTCAGTACAATTTCCTCTAAGTTGTAAGTAAAAGTATTACTGCTTTTACAAAATGCAGATTTTTAAGCAGATCGACTGTTTTAATATAAATATGAAATTCTGGAAAGTTTTAGGAATATATCCTTATAATAAAATTAAATTTACTTACAATTTGTATTGTAAGGCATTTTTACTAATTTTCATTATCTTTTACGATGTTTTATTGACTATAAATTTTTATTTCTTGCCATCTCAATTGGATGCGTTTATCGAAGAGATGATTTTTTACTTCACTGAGATCTCAGTTACATCGAAAGTGTTGACATTCCTGATTATGCGCAAAAATATTAGGAAAATTCTGGAAGTTCTGGAATGTTCGGTATTTGAACCGGTGAGTGATAACGGAATAAGGATACTGAAGAATGCGAAGAAGTTTAATATGGTATATTGGAAGATAGTCGCAGTTGTGTCTTTTACTTCAAATCTTACTCACATTATATCTTTTTTTATCACACATGTGTTTTTGGATAAATCAGCAGAACTGCCCGTATGCAGCTATAGCTTCCTGCCAATTGAGATTAAGAAAAGATTTATTTATCCATTGTATTTATATCAAAGTATTGGAATTCATTTTCATATGCTCGCCAACCTTAACATCGATACATTTTTCTTGGGTTTAATGATTTTAATAATTGCTCAGTTAGATATTTTAAAAGAAAAACTTTCTACTCTAACTGATACACCCAAATTTGTAAATGGCGATAGAAATTTTGATAGAGGTCAATATGAAAATAATGTTATCATCAATTTTAATCAAGCTATTGTACATTACGATGAATTATGCAAGTAAGAATATTAACTATTTGTTTGCCGTTTCCAGTTCCTTCTAGACACTACAGTTTCTGTACTTTTGTTACTTCTTTTAGATTTTGTAGTCTCATCCAAGATACTTTCAACGTCACGCTGCTGTTTCAATTCGGTATGGCATCGTCTATTATGTGTGTGTGCTTATTTAGATTTACTTTGGTAAGTATCTTTATTATTGTAATTCATAATAATTACGATTTTTCACAATTTTCCAATAATTATGTTTGGTTTTTTTAATTTGGAGAATTTTATTAATATTTTTTTAGCCAGCCGCAAAGGAATATTACATTTTTCTAGCTACTTATATGTTCATTATGGTAATACAAATAATGGTGCCATGTTGGTTTGGAACCAGGATAATTGAAAAGGTAAAAAATATATTGCAATACTGGCGTAGTAGTACAATGAACTATTAACTTTTTTAATTCAACAGAGCTGTTTACTAAGCCGAGCTATCTACAGTTGTGACTGGACACCTAGATCTCGCAAATTCAAAAGCAGCCTCAAACTGTTCGTGGAAAGGGCAAACAAACCCATAACTATAACGGGTGGAAAAATGTTTACCCTGTCTTTAGTTACTTTTTCATCGGTATGTATATTATATTAAAATCAAAATATATAGTGACCAATTTCTCAAAAACTGAAAATTAAAACATAGATAATGTTTTGATTACAGATAATAAATTCTTCATATTCATTTTTCACATTATTAAGAAATGTACAAGCAAGGGAAAATCAAAAATAAATCATAACGTGGCATGACAGAATGTAAATGTTATTGCTACACGTTTTTCTTCTTTTTCATATTCACGTTTTAGTAGAGCAAAAGGCCTTTAGATCCAGTCAGCCACGTTTTAAGCGGCAATTTTTCTTGACTGGCATTCTCTAGACTTGCCTTCTTTTTAATTAAGTGAAACGAAGTCTTTTGTTGCGGCGACCTCGCTAATTGCTCACCACTCGGTTTGTCTTAGGCGGCAATTTATCAATTGTAATGAAATATACCACGACCACTGAATATTGAATGTAATTATTGTTTTATTTATTCTCTTTTCTATCTTATTTCTAAGCATTCCGAATGCCCAGGGAGATTCTTCTAGAGACTATGGTCGTGATGACGTCATTCTATCTCATATACGTGCGCTTCTTTGATCCCTTCCGTTTTTATATTTGGCTTGTTTCAGTTACAATGTCACCTACAAGTAGAGCTGAAATAATTTTCGTTTATACCTCTAGCTTTTTCATTAAATGTTCTTTGTCATGAAATATGTGCACGAGGTAATTAAAAAGTTCATTTCTATTGTTTACGAAAGACCTATATTTTAGTTAAAATAGGGCAGAATGTTGCGTTTAAAATATTTTCATTAGAAAATGTACCTGTTAATATTTGAGAAGGCTTTAAAACATTTTATAAAGCTTTTATTAAAAGTTTAGTAGGATGTTAATAAAGATAATACTTGTCTGTTTATGTAACAGATCATAATTTACTTGTCACACTTAGACCCAGTAAATACTTATATAATTATTTTAAAATTAATAACTCTTAAAAATAACTATTAATAATTTGATTAACAACTTTTGTAACGTTATATTTGGTAACGTTAAAGTAACATAAATGTTTACGTAACACGTTACTAAATCTATGAGACAGTGTGTTAACGAGTAATGAATTTAAGTATATGTGCAGTTGAAAGGTTAGCTAGTGGTGTCTAGAAAACTACCTAGAGTTAAACACCTATGTCAAGTAAGATAATTCCATAGGTAGATGAAGACGATCATGTGATAACAAAGTCAGTTTATCGAATTTATTTTAGGTTTAAATGAAAGCATGTGCTTATCACCTTATATCGTCTAAAATAAGAGTTATTTGAAGCTATTGATTACATCATTGATTGATTTTTTTTAATAATGGGAAAGAAATAAAACAGCTGTTTCAGCTGACTCAAAGGTCATGAACCCTAACCTTTTTACGAAGTAATAACTTGTGATATTACGAAGGAATATCTTTGTAATACCAGAAACATTACTTTACGTAAGAACAGCGTAGTTCATTATTAGCGAACTTTGTTCCTTAAGTGATATTTATAACTGTACACTAAAAGCGTTGCCGCTGTTAACATTAAAGTGAAAATTATAAAATGCTTTTACGTTTGACCAAACACTGTAAAGAGAAATATTTTAAAATTTGTATTAAGTTAAACTTTTGTATTATGTCCCATTTTTAGTAAAACCTAAAACCATGCTGCCTATTAGAACCTCAAGCCATTAACATGAACTTTCATTTGTTCTTCCTAAATTTTATTTCCTAAATCAAATGCTCGAGTAATCTAACACTTAAATGGTAGGTATTATATTCAAATGTTTTTGAGACGAGGGGACATGCAGTTACAATGAGGGGATAGCGGAGCAAACCCAAAGGATTAAGTTTCAATCACTTTGCTCACCGCTGTGTGGTTAATGCATACCAAACAGTAGCTATCTAAAACAGCCCACATTGTATTTAAGGGTGGATTTAAACTTTTGTCTCATTGTAATCAAATAACACTGCAATGAAAAGTAGATAAAATGGGTGGATTTGACGAAGAATTAAAGTACTGACGATATAAAAACAAACGCCTGTGCTAAATTCTAAAGTCACCTAAGTCTGCCCAGGGCCGGTGTTAGGTTAGTGCGCGGTGCGATCGCCCAGGGCGCTGGATAGATTGGGGCGGAACAGGTCGGTCAAACACACAGTCTAACATGAATATTTAATATCCCGCCCTAATTCAAAAAATTAAAAAAAAGGGCGTCGTAGATTTCTCAGTCAGGTTGCTGGTATTGAGCCTACCTTTGTAGTTGCTGGTTTACTTTCTGATGGTAGGTATTAATCATCGACAATATATAACAATAGACAATATTGGTTTTATCTAAAAAACAACACGTAGTTTGTGAAATAAATTGCAAAAAACCTTGTTACAAACGTGTCTCGTATCTTTGGTCGTTTGCACAAACTGCATACGATATTAATGCACTAACGCGTACGCGAGTCAAGGAAGGCTTACTATAATGAGCTGCCTTTGTAGGGAGCTAAAATATTTTCCCTTTTGTAAAAAAACAATGCATTATGTTGCCGCTCACGGAAAATAGTTTCTGGGTGTAAATAATACAGCTTTATGAAAATACACGGATGACGCTTTTGTTTTTGCATTTTACATTTTTATGTGACAAGCTGTTATTGTGGTATTGTGAAAACAGCTTCGTTTGTATTATGCGGCGTCCTTAATGTTTTATGTGTTCTCTTATGGATAAAACGAGTACCTTTATGAGTGTAAACGTTAAAATAAAAAAATAAATGACTTGCTATCGTTAGAGTACTTATTCTGGAAAAGAAAGGCCAAATATTCTCTTTTTGAGAGTCCCCTCCTTTGTCCACTAAAGGTAGGCAACGCATCTACAATTGTCTAAGTTGTTGTCTATGAGCAGGGGTCACTTCCTTATTTCTGATACATGCCTCTTGCTCGTTACCGACTTATGATATAAAAAAATTGTAAACCATAAAAGTTGACTGCTAACGTGGTCTTTTACTACAAATTACTATAGATATGGGTAGCATATTTACATTGCAAATTAATAATTATAGTCAACCCTCGTGAATAGCTAATTTTTGACCTGGGGCTGCAAAAGTTACCCTTTTCAGAGTGCAATGCTAGGTAATGCCATGAAAATTAATAATGGTGGAAGAGCCCTAAGGATATAAGTTGAAAACGGTCGCATTGGGGTGCGCACCATGACTGCATTAAAATTAAATGATCTAGTTTGTAGTACCCTTTTGTGTACCATTTGTTACGAAATGTTCATTATTACAATTAAGAAAGTATAATTTTGGCGACAATAAAGTTTAATGCAATGAACTATGAAAATTAAAATTAATCTAAAGATATTAAGTTAAAGAACTTATTCCCCTTGTCAACATAGACTGAGCTTAAATTCACTATCAGATATGTTTAAAGGTCATTTAAGCGGTTTCCTTAGTGTATAAAAATCTTACTGAAATTCATACACAAGGCTAACAAGCCGTGCTCCTTAGTGTCAATTTAACGACTGATTGTCGCAGTAAAATATTTGGACTTTAATAGTTTTATGATGATTGTTTTTTAGCAATTGTGTAGGATTTAGTTCTTGAATTGTTTAGAATCGTTATATAGGAATACTTTAATATTTGATAGAGCGACTTTTATTTAATATTTACTCGTTACTAATTACAGTTTAACTTGAATTGTTTATGGAGACGATTCTTATATTCTTGAGATAAAGGGCGCCTTTGGGACCTCGTTACGTCCTCATTGTTCCCTCCTCATTTCTTACCCTCCATTGTTTCTTTCCATTCTAGGTTA
>LD688948.1:4553574-4566810 GCA_003118335.3 Papilio memnon
GACATCATCTAGTATCTCGTATAGTTTGTAATTAACAATGGCAAATTAGATAGCGTGGCGTAAACGTCTGTAGGAAACGACGCCGGTTGCCTCCGGCGCTGCGGGCTCGCTAATGTGAGGCTCACTTAGCACTACCCCGCTCTATCACCACACAACTCTAATCACACTCAGAATTTCGTTAACAGTGTAGTTATGTCGTGTTTACTCTAAATGTTCAAAAATAAACTAAAGCCCTGGCTAATCCAGAAAGCCCTCTACAGTGTCAAGCATTTTTTTCTGCTACAATGATTTTCGTTCAGCATATCTATATAATTTTTAAATATTATGACCTATAATTCACTATTACCAATAAAATATTTTTATTTGTTTAAAAATAGCATAATGTTTTTTAAGTAATTCTGAAAATGAGTAAGTAGATCTACAGAACTAATGAATCGCTTCAAATTCCAAACATTATCTTCCTAAAATAACCTAAGTAACAGTTATGATGATCCATTTCTTACAAATATGTGTGGTTAAATATAATATATTTTTTTAAAATTGTGCGATAATGTTCTAATCTAATAGTCTAGTTCATGTAGATCGAAGAGTTTTCATTTATTTATTTCAAAAATATCCAATTCAACATGACGTATGAATGTAAAACATTGTATTTCAAATCTTATATTATTTTACAAAAGTACGTTTTAGTAATATTAAAACAGAAGTTGATATAACCCCCTCGCCGTGCTTATTAATTTCCCTGAGGGTGTTCATTATGACAAAGAACGTTCTTGCAATTTTGAAAGCGATGCTTCGCTGCCGGAGCATTTGAATAACAAGAGTTGTGAGAGAAACAATTATGAACTTCCGCTGGCTGAATTCTTACTAAATGTTGACTTACGGCCATATTGCTACTAAAGTGTGTCCAGATTAAAAACAACAGAAAGGAGCAAGAATTCAGTTCATCTTAACAGAAACAAATGAGTAACTAATACGTCATTTATTGATATTATTTTGTTTCTTGCTTCAGTAAATAAAGGAGCCAGATATTTGAAAGTTACATCACTAAAATTGGCCAGTTTTTGAATAGTAACACTCCATAAATATATTTTTGAGTGTTGAAAATACCTACGATTATCACGAATCTTTCAAATTTTTATTTCAGGTAAAAATATCCTTTAATTTTAGAATCAATTCATAGTAGGACCTGTATGAAAGTAATGTTAAGAAGTGTATTGCGTAATAACATATTTTTACACATATGCTACGTATTGCAAAATTCCGGAAAGAAAAAGTTAATATACAAGACGATAAAGTCGGCGGAGTAACAAAGAATGTGCGTAAATAATGGCCAGTCGTGAACTATACTAATGGACACTACTAAATATTTCCAAGGCATAATAAATTACTATTTAGGCATAAATGTATAGCTTTTATCGCTTCTGGTTTCTACAAAAACATTCAAATAAATACAAAAAACAACAGAGAGACAGAAAATACGTGTTTTCATTTTGTTTTCTCTTCTATTTATAACTATTAATTAATTGTCTATACTAATATAATAATGAGGTAAGATTTGTATTTTTGTATGTATTGATATAACTCAAAAACTACTGGCCCGATTTAAAAAAATCTTTACCATTAAGTAATATATCAGCGAGTAACATAGGCTATGTTTTTTCATTTTTTCACGCGAACGAAGTCGCGAACAACAGCTAGTCTTACATAACTATAATGACTTCATTTTCTTATCTGTAAGTGTATTAAAGAATTTTGTAATACACAAATAAAGAAGTAGCTTTCGCCCGCGACTCCGTCCGCGAGGAATTAAAACAAAACTAAAGTAAGTAGCCTATGTATACTTCCAGACTATCCTCTACATCTATGCGAAATTTCATCGAAATCCGTTCAGCCGTTTAGGCTACAAACTCTAACAAACATCCATCCATGTAAACTTTCGCATTTATAATATTAGTAAGATTTCTTCCTTTTACAATACCTATGATTACACAATTCATTGTTCCAAATTAATTTTCTTTTATTCTACAACCGTTCCTTAAGTATGTGTAATATTACTGAGCCGTACGACCTTAAAAGTAATTTATTTTGTCGCCCGGTGATATATTTAGTGGTGTCCATTACCTCGGTTCACGACCGAACATTATTCACGGCCATTCTACTTTTTGCCCGAAAGGTTTTATTATCCGCTACACCAGGTTTTTCATTTCTAAGCAATTTCAAATTAGTACCAATTACTTTACTGTTGTATGCAATTCTATTTCAACTGCCGAAGTCTTGTGTAGAAATGTATTCTTTCCTCTTTCATTTTCAGTGAGAATGAATGATATAACTATATCTGAACCACTAATCTATATCAATTTTAGGTTCCGTAAAGTTTGAGTCAGTTTTAGAGATTTTAATTATCCGAGCAATATCTGTTGAAATTTTACCCATAGCAGCGACAACACTTGGGATTTGAAGTTTTAACTTCCATTGAATAACTATTGTTAACTACCAGTATATATTGAATTTATTTTGCTTAAGTAGTTTTCATTAATGTTATAACATTACTAACTACTCAATTTTGCCAAACTTAATACTTATAAGTTTACATAGCGTTCTGTATAAGAAATTTATCAACAAAATAAATACATTTGCATTTATGCTAAGAATCCCGAGGTATCATTTTAAATAGAAGATTACTTGAAAATTACGCTTATTTTCAATTTCCATTTTCATTCCACTAATTACGGAATTTCCCTTTTCATTTCAAATACTTACTGTTGTTTCTTCGTCGGAATTAAGTTCTTGGATTAATGCTACAAAGTTTCTTAACGATTAAGTAAAGCCTATTTATTTATCATTTACATTGAGTATCTTTTGAGATATTTATGTCAATTGTACCGTTTGAATATTTTATATCAACTATAAATAAGTTTTCGTCCTTTAAATAACTAGAAAATGTTTACTAAAGTCACAAATTGTTTCATCAACAATGAGTCATCGTTATGTTGGCATTTTTGCTGCACGCAAGTTGTCATTGTGAAGACCTGTCACAAGCTTGTAGGAACAAAGAGTACACTGGTGCAAACTTCATAAGGTTTTAAACCGTTGACGCGTCCGCAAATTCTGGAAGACTTCAATTACGAGATGCCTGGATCAAAAAATGCGATATGCAAATGACATAATAGAACATTTAATGTACTTGGAAGTCAGTCAGTTAATAAACACTTTTAGACATCTTTTTCAATAAACCTACATTAAGTCTAAAATAACTTGAGCTATGAGAAATTAATCAAGATTTTTTATATTCCTATCAACTGTTAGGTCGCTAAGTAATAAAGAAATGTGTGCAATAGAAATAGCAAAGTAAGAGTTTTTGTTTCAAAGAGAAAAAGATAATTTATAACTCATTGCTATTATATAACGCGGCGTCCGTTATTGGAATTCGCGTCCCGACATAACTCACCGCTAAAGTTTTTTCCATCAATTTTCATATTGGATTTCATATCCATTTTCTGCTTGATTACTTTTTATTTTACTGATAGCAGAGAAGTGGTTGGATAGTGTTTTTATGAAACTCGGAATCTCTTTTTTTATCATTTTTTTAATTACATTAGTATAATAAACATAACGATATCGAATAGATGTTTTATTTACGTTTTATAATAAAAAATGGGTAACCTACTTTCTAAGGTTATTCGTTGCTTTAAGTATATTCTGGTCATTCATCAAATTTCGCTGATTTTAACTCTGGTTAGCATCTATTTCTTCTTTTCTAAGTTTTTTTTTATTCAAAAATAATTATAGTTGAAGAAGTACATTACCAGTGCACGTATACAAGGTAAGATCATTATAAACTTTCGTAACATTGTTGGCAAACTTCGTCTCACGAGCATACTTCCGTGTGTTTGTGTACGTGCATCTAATGTGTCCCTTCGCCGTGAAACTTTAAAGGTACGCACACAGAGGTAATGGTTGCGCTCATTAGCGCCGCCCTGAAGAGCTCTTAGTGCATTCAAAGATAGCGCGTAAGTAATAATGTATGTGAGCATTGTGTAAGAAAGAGTTACTCCTTAGACTGTTTGCTCATAACGTAATTAAAATTTAATCTTTTATGATTGTACTTTGTTTATTATTGAGTTCATTGACGCTGTGTTTGTATTTAGTATAATGTTTATTTATTTATTTATTTATAACTAGTTTTCGCCCATGACTCCGTCCGCGTGGAATTTAAAAAAAGAACCGAGTATCCTATGTGTTCTTCCAGACTATCCTCTACGTCTACGCCAAATTTCATCGGAATCAGTTCAACCGTTTAGGCTACATATTCTAACAAACATCCATCTAAACTTTCACATTTATAATATTAGTATGATATGATAGGAAGCCAACGTATCACATGAAATGAATTAAAGTTTGACGAAAAAAAAATATAACTAAAACACATTACCATGGATACGCTTACAGACTAATACAGCATTATGATAAAAAAAAAACACATAAAGAACGGCAAACAGAAAAACTAAACTAAAACTCACTGCATAAGAAAAAAAAGAAAAATAACTTAATGTATACTCCTAAGATGATCTATACTGAAATAATTGTTTAATTTTAGTTTTAATTAAGGAATTTAAATCTTAAAATATATTCAGCGGTATTCCTTGTTATAAAAAGTAATACGAGTAAGTACGTAGTCTTTTGGTGTTACTGTTCATCCAGTAGCAATTTAATGAAGGATAATTACTCGGTTATCATTATTGGAAGAAAGAATTGGTTTGACGAAGCCTACTCTAAGTAAGGAAGACTAGGTCTTAGTCAACCACGCTGGCCCACTGCGGGTTGGTTGACTTCACACATATCTTTGAACTTCTTCGCCGTAATGTACAAGTTGCATCGCGATGTTTTCCGTCATCGTAAGAACGTCGAGTAAATTATGTACATATAAATTAAAAAAATCGAAAATCACATTGGTACATGGCGGGATTCGAACCCAGGAACTGTGGATTGCAAGTCAAGTGCTTAAACCCCTGAGCCACCGACGTTCTCATACTCGTCTACTAGCTTGTATAATGTACAAAATACTTTTGGATTATCTTCTGTCCTATTTTAATTAAACAACGAAACCAACTGTTAATCATTAACATTCACAACATAGCACTCAGAATGGAAGGGTCAAATATTTAAGGTAAATTAAAGCGCGAAATTTTCAAGTTGTAACGCATTGAGAGAATTTCATTTTCGTTTAATTCTTGCGGCGAAATAACTGTCGGGTCGGCCGTCTCTTAAATGCTGAGGGGAAAATTCTCAGTTAGTTAAAAATTAAAACATTTCATACCATTGATAGATACAGTACGTTTTTTATAGTGTTAGTAATAAGGATTATTTTGGACATTTAGAGAGTATAATAAATGATTTGTACAATTTATGCCTAATTTCATAGTTGTAGAGTAAATCATTGAAGAAGATCGTCGTAAATATGCTCTACGGAATGTCACAACATATTATTATGCTTACTGCTTTAGTACTGGAATTACTTACATAAATACGTATAGAAATAGAACTAGAAGGGAGCTCTACGAGGGAACATGTGCTTTTACGTTAGAGAACAAAAACTTAATTTCTGCCGCAGTAAAGATTTCGCCAACGTTCACAGTTTTATATTCTCACAAATTGCAACCGAGAGGAATAATAAGGCGCACGTATCCAACATAATGATGCCTCTAGGCACGCTCATTGTATGCACACACTGCAACGACTATGAAAGCAAGTAAAATATGTGCTACGGATGTGGAATACCTTAAATAGTCTGATTTTTATAACAAAAGAATGTTGTTGACTATAGTTGTATTCGTACTAAAATATTGGATTCAAAAAAGTGACATAATAAACCGATTGTAGTAATTCTTATATGAGTCCTTAGCAAAGATAGCTACACATCACGATCATACAGAAATGTTCTATTCTATTCTATTTTTTGTTTATGGCTCTCCCTCAGCGGATTGGGCCAGTACAGAAATGTTATGAAGAACGTTAGCTTATTATGTCACTTAATTTTAATGTAATCAGTGAGAATAAATAAAATTTAGAAACAAGGCTTTGTTTGCTACAGTCTTATTATATAATTATAATGTTTTGTGTAAATACATACAATAGTACATTATTTAATTTTGTTGATTTTGTATATTTCTTATTACAGTCAAGAGGGAATAAGCGGTCTTCATAATCTGAAAAATATATTTTTTTTTAAATACACAAACACATAATTAAAATTAAATAAAACATAACATTTAATTAATTTTTTTCGTTTAATGTAAATTTTATTTAATCATATTTAGTACCTTGGTCAAATGTTATAAAAGTTTAATCAATTTAATAATTAAATTAATTAAACTTTCATGACAAATTACTATAAACTAATTAATCTGTATTTTATAAATTGACTAGCTGTTCGCGTGCGGCTTCATCAGAGTGGAATTATGAAAACTTTATTTTATTGTTTACATTTGTCAAATGTCAAAATTCAAATGCACAAATGACAACTAAGGTCTTTGACATTGACAATCTTGCTTCTTTGATGTTTGAAAAAAAGAATTATTCAAAAATATGCTGTGATTGCTGACATCTTAGGCAACAAAGAAGTGTGTTTACGCTTTATTATATTAGTATAGATAATTAGCTTATTTTAAATTGAAAATTAATCATGAAATAGTAGGTAGCTGTTGAATATTAAAAAAATGTACCAAGCAATTAAAGTATTTACCCAAGTAAAAGTATCCAAGGAAAGTGGAAACATCTTAAGCGCAGTAATTGTTATTTTCCTGTTAGCTCGTGTTAAGAAAATATTAATACTGTTCTTGAAGGGTTTCGTTCGCGGCATCCATTCTGCACAATACGCGGCAAACACAAGTTCTTGACTCTAAAAATTAATTATAAATTATAAATATTTATCAAAACGCTGATAGACCTTAATAAAATACTTCAGAAGGAAGACGACAATTTTTCGTTTTATTGTGTTTCAGCAGCTAAAACAACAGTAGGGCAGTTTCTTTAACTATACAGTGAAGATTCGATTGTGTAAAAAGTACTCTTATCTTTTAGTTAATCACATATTCATTATTACAATAAACTTACCTCGTTGCTAAGTATCGAACCCAAATATGCAGGCACAAAGATTTGTAATGTCATCGCAAATAGATATGATATCATGAAAATTAAACTCTCTCTTGAAGTTTGCTAGGAAAAATATAAATGTTATTGTTATATCTACGAGTAGTTAGACAATTTTATACAAAATGCATTAAAATAGAAGTTAGTAGATTGCATGTATAGTTAATAAAATTGTCAATAAATAAAATATTTTAATGGGTTAAACGTTAATTGTTAAAATAAAAGATAAATAACAATAAAATTAATTCAGAATATCAAACACTCATCTGTCAACGACTAAAATTCATTCACCAAAAATTGTTACTTACCAAAAGCATTCCGCACAAAATAGCACAAATAACCGCAGAAGCCATTCCGAATTGGACAAAGAGGGACATACTTAATATTTGCTGTATTTTGGAACAGTAGCTAAAATGACAAAATAAGTTAATTAAATAATTTTGCTAAAATGATAATTTACACACTAGGACTAAAAAAAATTATAACCTTAATATTGCATCATAGTGTTTAAGAAGACGTTTAAGTTCCAATAATTCCATACTTTGTGTACAATTTCTTAATTTTTTTTTAGATATTTTAAAATGTTTTAATTTATAATTTAACACCCTTAATTGTGTTATTGCCATAAAAATAAATCCCGATATAAGTGTGTCAATATTTACGTTGTACGACATATGACCGTACATACCGACAGATTGATATATGAACAAATAAATAAAATACTTTTGTATATAATAGTCATTTAAAAAGAAATATTTACAAATCGGTAACTCTAACGTCGTATTAAATATAAAATACAATACAAGCGGTAATAATATTTGTGAGAAATAAGCAAAGTTTGATATCAAGGCGTAGATTTTCCAATATAATTTATATTTCGTAATATGAAGCTTTAGTATAATACGACTTATATCATCTTGACCTTGAAAAGCTTCGCAATCTAAATAATTAAGTACATTTAAAATATCACTTCTCTTCATCAGAATCATTACAACTTTCCCCGTAACTGCAATCTCCGTAAAGTAAAATACGACCTCCCGAATTAATATTTCTATTTTACGAGGCGTATAAACCAGGTTTAAAGTTAGAAGTAAATTATACACACATAGAGAAATAAACACAAATGATATCGAATAATATCTGTAACATGTTCCATTTTTATTCACAGGCCAAATGCCAAAAACGTTGAGGAATATGAAATTCAATTTAAAGCACCGTGAGATACGTGGCGTCATATTGAAATTCTCTATGATATTGTCACGTATAACTTCAAGTGCTTACCTTGTAACTTACAAAAAATATTTTCCCTATGACAAATTTAACACGTGAAAAACATTTAATAACCCTTTTTCTGTAATAACTCACCATTATAATAGATGTGTTATTTAGGGCAATTATATTTTTTTACAAATTACTGAGCTCCGCCTAAAATGTATTATATAATACAATTCTACGTATCTTTTTTTAATGCCAAAAGTCGGAATTTAGAACAGAAAGGTCTTTTTCTTTTCAATCAATATTTTTTTTTTAAACGAGCAGTCACCCTCAAACTTCGTTAGCGTTGAATTAAAAAAAAATCCCGCGTGCATCTACTTTTTACCAACTACCTTCCAGTCAAAGTCCCGTCCAAATCGGTCCATCCGTTCCAGATATAGCGACACGGTCATTAGCCATTTTGACAGCGCGTAATTTAAAAAAGTAGCATATAATATGCCCGTCTATGTGAGCTACCCTCCAGTGAAAGTCCGGTTGAAATCGGTCCAACCGTTTCGGAAACTACCCGGGACAAACGCGGCTTGCGGATAGACAGACAGACAGACATTTTTTTTAAATGCGATTTTCGTTATCAGCAACGCAAACACACCATCTTCCCGAAATCTAGAATTTTTCCTTTGATATTACAAACAGACACTCCAATTTTATTATATGTATAGAAGATTAGGACAGCAATTGAAATGAACGTACCATAACCTATAAAAAAGTAGTCTCTGTTATAATGACAGTAACCGTATAATGGATCACATTGTTTAATTGTTATGAAATGAATGAAAAATAGGGCATTGTTATCATAATCAGGTTTCTCATTCATTTGTTGCCATATTTATCTTTGGACAATGAGCTAAAACTATTCATCTTGGGGAGCTCTTTATTACATTTTACCTCATTTAAGAAAATGACGCGACGCGATATAATTTTAAATGTAGCAATATAGATTGATAGTCAAAAGTATTTTCAGTGTTTTTAAGGTAAGGTTTCTAAACATGTTATCATATCATACTAATATAAACGTGAAAGTTAAGATGGATGTTTGTTAGAGTTTGTAGCCTAAACGGCTGAACGGATTTCGATGAAATTAGGTATCGATGTAGTGGATAGTCTGGAAGAACACATAGGATTCTCTCTTCTGTTTTTTTTAATTCCACGCGGACGGAGTCGCGGGCGAAAGCTAGTAGTGTATAAATGTTTATAATAATAGTAATACGTAACCCTTTGTTTTTTTCAGAATTGTATGATGAGGTACCCGAAGATGTTTTTTTATCCTTACCTGAAGAGTACACACGCTGCGTCGCATATCTTATGAGATTGATATAAGCGTACATGTTGACGGTTCATGTTGAAGAGTGTAACTGATGTTAACGCGAATAATTATCTTCGTTATAAATTCTGAATTTATTTAACAAAACGATTTGGTCAGTTTTCTTTAAAAATTCGCAAACACAATATCTTTTAATTTGCAATAAAAGTAATTGTAGTAAAATTACTTTTATGCATCGGTATTAAATAATGAAATATGACCAATTGCTGTCCCTTTTATGCATTTAAGGCCTCTTTAAACTGGATCATTCCACGTTACAATTACCTTAGTAAATAAGGTTTAATGATAAAGTAAATTAACGTGTGCTCTATTTTGAGAATACAAAAAAAAATACTTTTATAAAACATCCCATTTGGTAGGTTTCCATTCGGCATATGTGACCACATTATCAGTAGAGATTTATAGGACTTGAAAGTTTTTTTTACGCGTTGTAGAAATACATTAAGTCTAAAGCTATCACTGGATTAGTCTTTATAAAATCTGTATAAAGTTTTAGTCAACCTTAAAGTTAAAGATTGTCTTATTTACTTTGTGATAAAACGGCTAGAGCCAGGTCATTAATCAAGCAGACCGTTCACTGTAACATTTGCTGCCTACACAATCTTAAGTAAATTTGAATGATTTTATTAAAATAGTAAACATTATAAAATGATAAAGTTTAATCTAAATTGCAAAATATATATTTGATATCAAAAAATGTGCTACGATATTGACACTTTAATATGCAAAATAAACGTTTCAACGGCAGAATGTTTGCGATATTGAGATGTTAGAATGTTAGCAAACGCGACGGACGTCCGCCGGCGTCGCATTGCTAATGCGAGCTGCACTTAGCCGGGCTACCAGCATTACTCGATTCTTTGCTTTAAATATTATAACTTTTTATAAAATCGCAGCCAAATCTGAAAAGATAATATTCCTCAATGCATTCATTATAATTTCACCATAATTTTTATCATGGTCCTTTTATTGGTCTCCTCTACCTTATCTTACTCCTGTAGGGTCGTCGCACCGGATTTTCGTCCTCCAAATAACTCTCATCCGTCATCTCAGTCATCACTCCCTTCTTGATCATGTCACCTTTCACGCAATCCATCTATCTCTTCCTAGATTCTTTTCTACCTTTTATTCTATTATATTTTATTTCTAGATCGAAGTCGTATGAATGACCTTTTGAAAAAAATAAAATCTTCGCTTCAATACTATTTTACATTTTAATAATAACACAATAATAGAACAACTTGTCAAATACAATAAAATTACAATAAGCTAAAATGAAAATATAGTCACAGTTAAACGTTTTGTAATACCATCCATTCCAACGAGTTGGAAATCCCGGGATGAATAATGTTTTTCAACCTTTTGTTGGATAGCCGTGTTCTGTAAGAGTCCTGTTTAGTATGCATTAATCAGGAGCGCGGTCAGCGACTTGATTGAAACCTAATCCTGCGGGACTCGACGCCGCTGCCGGCTGATTGCCGCCCGCACTGTTATGTCGTTCTTGTTACTACGAGCATTCAAAATGTAAATAAATACGTGCTTTAAAATCTTTTTGCCTATAGAAAGATTTGTTACTTCTAATGTATTTTTGTTATCGTACTGGTTTGACCGATTTTTAAGTGTGAGAGATTCGATTTGTATTCATGCATAAAGTGGAAAGAAATGTTATAACGTACAAGAATACAGCGAAGTTAGTCTCACCACTAAACTGAGTCAAAAAGGGCTGTGTGAAAGTGTGAAGTAACATACGGGAACCAAATTTGAGATAATTATATAAAGCGATAGTCGACATCTTAATTTTAATTAATCCTATTAGAATTTCCCTTCACTACTGTTAATCGCAAATTTCATAGATTTCCCCGCACTTGCAGCTAATTGCGCCGGCACCTGTTCAACTGGCTCATTAGCGACTGAAGCTGGATTCGACTATAACTACAACTATTAATGGAATATATCCCTAATGAGTGTTATGTGGTACTTGATTAAAGTCATTACTATAACGTCATCATGCCTTTAATTTTAACGCATTCAAATTTCACTTAATAGGTACTTTAATCTTATTTAAATTATAATGTGGAATCCTGACTTAACGGATATCTTGGTGGTTTTTTTACGAATTGGCAAAAAATGCTTGGACTATAGTAAAATACTGCCGAAAATAACACTAAATCTAAATTTGGAAAGAAATGTGGGGAATAAATAATAAATACATGAGATTTTGTGCGTGACGCTCGTGCGTGACCCTTTATGTTGAATTTATTACTGGGGTGAAAAGAAAACCAATATTTCTATGGGAGTGTGCAATTGCGAAATATAAACCGCTTCCTTATACAATTCACTTCAAGTACAATTTGTACTATATTTCATTGTAGAAGTGCTACATATTATTATTTAAACATATTACATTTTATTTTTTGATCAGTTTGTAAAGAGATTTTTGGTTTTTGACAGGTTTTGGAGAGATTTTGATATTTAAAACAGAACACACTAATTTCTAGTAAAATATTAAATCCTTAAACCTAAAAGTCATCATTGCCAGCTCTATACGTCCCCACCGAGGGTCTCGGAGCCTACTAAGGGGTGACTAGGCCATAGTCAACCACGCTGGCTCACTGCGTGTTGGTTGACATCACACATATCTTTGAATTTCTTCGCCGATAGATGCAGGTTGCATCACGATGTTTTCCTTCACCGTAAGAACGGGTAAATTATGTACATATGAAATTCGAAAATCACATTGGTACGGTGGGATTCGAACCCAAGACCTGTAGATTACAAGTCAAGTGCTTAAACCCCTGAGCCACCGATACTCTTAACCTATAAATATCGTTTAAAAACTTTTTCTTTGTATTGGTTTTATAAATTATACAGTTTGCCTCGTAAAAGTGTTCGCAGTCTAGAATTAATGAATAAATGACAATCTACCAAGACATCATTACGTTCATAGTAGTTATGTTAATATTCTTTGTTATTTTTTCTTTTAATCTCCTTTTTCACTGTATGTGATAAGATAATTAAAATTAAATTTCATAATTAAAACCTAAAAAAATCATACGAAAACCACAAACAAAATGCCTGCAAAACTCGTTTCATAACTTATCTATTTAGTACAATAATAAATGTCCTGTAATATTGGCGACCACTATCGACCCATGACTGACCATTATTCATAGACATTCGTCTTTTTTCCTGCCCTGACACGTCACGTGCGTCTGAAGAATTTTATTACATTATGACCTCCTATATTCGTTTATATTGCAAAAAGGGACTGTACTTTAATTCGATATACGATCTCCAACCGCTGGACACAAGGTCAATGAACTTTATCAACATTTTTAACCGCCCAATACAACAATAATAAGATTCTGATGTATTTAAATAGCTTTCTTCGTTTTCGCAAAATAAAAGCAATCATACTAATATTATAAATGCGAAGGTTTAGATGGATGGATGTTTGTTAGAGTTTGTAGCCTAAACGGCTGAACGGA